>JAFELO010001463.1:16595-90929 GCA_017140195.1 Eumaeus atala
ATTTTTGTATACAGACAGTTTCGTATACTGTTTTTGTAAGAAATTATACTTCTGTTGTGTGGTCTAATTTAACTTATACAATTATGTTTATATCATTTAATAAAAATTTTGCGGCAAGTAAGGCAATAAATAATCCAGGTCGAGTTATAATTTTTGTAGAAATGAATTGGTGTCTCTTGGCAGTAACTTGGCTTAGGAGTAGGACTAGAGAGAGAGAGAGAGTGTGTAGATCTTAAGGTCATGCTTGATCCTTTTTCCAGGGAAAATCGATCACCATAGACTAAATAAGGGAAAAGCTTCATTTTTTATATTATAAGGAAACACGAGATGCTGGAGTTATTTGATGACTACCGACACCCATTCACATCCGCACAAGTGTTGTGCACATGTGTTGCTCTCCTTCCATCCTCTCTCTACTCATCACTAACATATCACATCACGAAAAGTTCCTCGTTATTTTTGTTTTCACTAAAGCGTCACTTGTTTTAATATAATTCTATAGACAGCAGTGACACATAGGAGAAGCGCTGGGTAGATTAGGGTTGCTACCTTTTTTTAGGACGAATAAAGTATTTTTTTCTTTCTGTTAGAATATAAATAATGTGCACACCATAAAAGTGCGTCCCAATTTACTTATTATTCCTTAATTACGTATTTTTTATGTTTTTCAAGTGCTTGGTTTACCAAATCTAAAGCACGCTATCATCAAACGCCTAATTTTTATGACTGTGTATACTGGATACTGTCCCATAAATAACTGCTCATTATTCATTAAGAGCCTTTTCTTCTTTTTTTTGTTTACGCGGGGAAACGCATTTACGCGCCTTCACTGGCAATGGGTGAGGTCCAGTGGTGTGTGGGACTCGCGGCACATGATAGTGCCGAATACCCACAAAAACCACCACGAGTGCTATCAGTGCCGCCCTTGGTGAGGTGCCCCGGAACAACAATCATCAGAGCACCTCGAAGGCTAGTCAGCCCCTAAGGGACCAATTCCACCTCCACAGATGGGGTTGCCCAGCACTACAGGACAACCCCACCGACTTTGGGACAGTGCAATGTGGTGAGGTTCCCATCCTCGGCCCTTTTCCCTTGCGCAAAAGTGCTACTTCCTGTTGCTCTCAGGTCCCTTCTTTTTATAAGAGGGGTACCGAGAGCAATTCCTCCTCCTGATCTTTGAGCCCCCTCTTTTTATAAGAGGGGTGCAAAGATCCCCCACGGTTCAATTGGCTTCGCCTGGGTTCACCCCAGGCTACTGAGCCCCACCGCCACGACAAGGCGCCATGGTCCATTAGGAGGCTGTAACAATCAACTTGAAGTAAATTGGGTATTTTAGCGTACTATGTATTTGGCGGACACTATTTTAAAGCACGGGTGGCAACCCTAGGCCTACCTACTATCTCTTGCACTTGACTGAGCTTCGAAAACCGGTTCGCCGACCTTTAATGCCTTGTTAAGGTTGAGTGACATGACGTTCTCATACAAAATATTCTTTTACGAAATTAGTCTAAAAAAATTCACAAAATAGTAGCAATAATCATGAGCTTATTGACGCTGCACTAATTGCTAGTGTACTCTTGGATAATTCATTCCTACCTACCTATTGTAGTTTTGGTTACAAGAGTTGTCACAACTATTAATAATACCTACTTCACACGATTTTAGTCTGACATATAATCTCAAGAATCAAGATTATGCCCTGACTTATCGTACTTTTGGAGTATATTCTTAACATGATCTGAAGCGAGCGGTATCCAAAAAAATGTGAAATCATGTGAAATAGTAACTCTCTCGCGGTCACGTATACTTTTAGGTATTTAAGTATCGTGTTCGTTTTTTTCACACAGTTTTGGGTATTTTAAAGAAATCAGGTTAAAATAAATATGTATCACACGAAATAAAAAGAATGTATTACACGAAATAAATTTTTAGTTAGACTACGGCCATCATCAGGCATCAATCAGCATGTTGATGTTAATGAAGGAAAAAATCCAATAGGTCCATGAGCCGCTCACTCATTGGACCGATGCAATCTAAGTTACCGCGCACGAGCAGCCCCCGACTTCACCATTTAATAAACATTATCATATTGGACCCCCCTTTCGACCCCAAACTTAGTATAAAAAAATTACATCATGTTCTCAATAGGTAGGTTTTTACTTTACGCGTAGTCTACCGTAGGAGTACACATGTACACATACAGAATGTTAGATTTAGCAAAATGTAATTAGTGTTATTTTAATCCCCTTTTTATAACTTAGCATATCGATGGTGTTACCGCCATCCCGCTTTGTACACGGGTTTCCGCTTGTGCAATGTCATACGAATATAAGCCTATTAGATAAATAGCTAGAAATTAAAAAATATGGATCTGCTAACAGGAGTCTGACCGATTATAAATTGGCCGGATTAAGACACAAAATATGCTTTGAACAATAACGTCAGCCTGGATTGGATAGACCCTTGTAGAATTTTGTTACCGACTGTACTTCTTTATTGTCTGAGGGCAAACGAAAAATCAATTTTTTTAAGGAACAATCGTTGTAGTTTCTAATTTTAACCCTCGCGGCTTTCTGACATGACAACAACAATGGCGTCGATTGTAGAATACAGAGGAGTCTGCTTGGATGGGACCGAAGTGGGAGCGTAGCGCACACTTTAGCATTCGTGGTGAGGCTTTTTTAAATTGCATTTGGCCATATTTTATATTTATATCGATCACTATCGCTGTGTAAAATCAAGAAATTCAATGAGCCTAAACATCGTCCGCCATATTGAAGAATGTCCCTCTATGACAATCCGGCTAATCGTTTGCGCGCCACAAAACAAAACGACTCTGTTTTTGAAAATACCGTAGTACATTACGGCGATTTGTACGAGGGTGGATGTAAAAGTTCTAAGCCCGACCAAGAAAATGAAAGAAAAGTGTATCTAAATTTAGTTTTATTTTTCGACATAGTCTCCATCTAGTTCAACACACTTCTTTCACCTGACCTGCAACTTGTTTATCCCTTCGAAAAAAAAAAGATTCCGGAAGGTCGGCGAAATAATCGTTTACTGCGACTATCACCTCATCTTTTTTAAATTTGGCAATAAATGATAATCCGAGGGGGATAAATCCGGCGAATAAGGTGGGAGGGGCAGCAATTCGTAGCCACAATCATGGATTACAGACATTGTTTCAACCGAAGTGTGAACACGCGCATTGTCTTGATGAAACAAAACTTTCTTACGCAACATTTCCTGCTTTTTTTCTTTTATTTCTTCCCGGAGTCTTCGTAAAAGGTTACAACAATAACTAGAATTTATAGTTTGACCTTTCGGTAAATAATCTACAAAAATAATGCCCTTCGCATCCCAAAAAACAGAAGCCATGACTTTGTTAGTCGACAAAACGACCTTAGTCTTTTTCGGTGTAGGAGAGTCTGATCTTTTCCACTGTTTGGATTGTTGCTTTGATTCAGGAGTATGGTGGTGAACCCAGCTTTCATCCATGGTAACAAATCTAGACAAAAAGTCCTCGGGATCAGTCTCAAAAAGTTCCAAACAGTCTCGCGAAATTGTGTATCGAACTCGTTTTTGTTCAGCTGAAAGCAACCTCGGGACCCAGTGAGCAGAAACCTTATGGAACCCAAACTCTTCCGTTATTATGTGTTGCACCCGGCCATAACTAATGTTTGTTATCTCAGCTATCTTACCAATGGTCAAACGTCGGTCACCCAGTACGAGTTTACAAATTTTATCGATGTTTTCTTTCGTGGTAGAGGATGTAGGCCTTCCACTCCTAGGATCATCTTTAATGCTCTCACGACCGTGCTTAAACTCAGCTACCCACTTCTTGACACTGGAATACGATGGAGCAGACTCCCCCAAAGTGCTCACCATATTTTGATGGCTGTCTTTTGGTGATAGGCCTTTTTTATTGAGGTATTTAATGACTGCACGGTGTTCAATTTTCTCCATTATTGAAAATTGCGTTAGATTGCTTCAAAGAAATAATCACAGAAAATTTATATTATGCAGTATCGAAATGAATCTGCGCACAATAAATCAATATGACACATACTAACAAATGACGGTAGATTTAAAAAGATGTCATAGCTCCATGTAGGTTTGGCCACGAACTTTTAGATCCACCCTAGTACAATACGACTACGACAAACTATATGTGTGTACACTATAAACTATGTGAAAAGTTAGATACTAACTTTTGACACACAAATTCACACTATGTACTGATCTGTTCTAAACTCTTCCTCGATAACGAATGGTGTTACTCTACTAAATGCCATTTATACTAAGGGAACGTGTCTTTAATATGGCCCAGTTTTATCTCGGGTACACCTGGACCCATCAATGTGTCATCATGTGCCGGTCGCTACGTCCGCAACGACGTGATCGCGCGTGACTTGCGGATAGAGTCTTTGCACTGTATAGGTGCTGTTGATGCCAATTCTTTTCCAAAGATTCTTTTTTTTTTAGTACAGCTAAAAAATAGAAAATGCGGTAAGTTCACCCTGGTTAGGTTAGGAGATACGAGATATCCATATTCATACATTAATACTAATGTTTTATTGATATAAGGAGTTGGCATGGTATCGATACATAAACCATCGATACTACATGTTTTTATACAGAATAAATATTTGCATATAGCACTATCACCTGATACCATGGTTCCATAATTTTCCGTTCAGTTATGTTACATTGTCACTGTAAATTGCTAAATTTCTGCAACTATTAGCAGATTGAAACGAAACGAAAATTTTATACGTACTATTCGTAGAATAAATAAAGGAAGGTTGAACCGATCCTGTATTTTGATTTGTGATCTGGATGAGTTTGTGGTTCATTGTCAGACAATGGACCGCATGCTCATCTACGTGAACTGGCCCCGCTGCACGCGCGACCACCTGGCGGGAGACCTTATCCGCGTGAACTCCCCCCCCCCGTGCGTGTTCCTGCGATCCGGACGAGGATCACACGTGTGCATGCATAACACACCCAATCACCACTCACCACAGTCACAACACACCACATAACATACAGGCCCTAAACAGGCCTACATTCCCTCCCTGAGCCAATAAGCCACGATGGCAAACCCGCAAATTATTGCGGCCCCGTTACCGAGGGGATAGTAGCGCGACCCTACCCGGGTTACGAGATCCGCCTCCATGCCCGTAACCCTCACAGATTTCTGTGAAGATGATTAGCAGTGGATTGTGCCTCTAGACACGAAGTCAAACTCAGAACAGTCGTCGAGCTTCGCGCTCCGAACAGTCGTCGAGCTTAGCGCCCCAAAAAGTCGTCGAGCTCCGCGCTCCGAACTGTCGTCGGGCTCCGAGCTCCGAACTTTCGTCGAGCTTCGCGCTCCGAACAGTCGTCGAGCTTCGCGCTCCGAACAGTCGTCGTGCATCGCGCTCCGAACAGTCGTCGAGCTTCGCGCTCCGACAACACACCACACAGCCCAGCCATAGTTGTCCCCTCGCGACCTACCCGGGTTATGAGGTCCGTCTCGATGCCCGTAATCCTGACAGATTACTGTGAAGATGACCAGAAGTGATTCTGCCTACGGGAAACCACCATCACTCCATTCCTAGACACCACAGGCGCGAAACACTACGGAGCGCAGGCACGCGCCAAAGTGCTCGCATCACATCTACACACACAGTTCTCACCACACCCTGCGGCGCCATCTTTCGCAGAGCACCACGGGCAGGTGGAGTGCCAAATTCGAGATCTCCTTCAGAGCCTGACTCCGCCACTCAGCGGGACGGATTTCATCTCCCCCTCTAAGCTGCGGAAAGTCGGTCTTTGCCTCTCGAGGCGCAAAGCTCCAGGCCCCGACGATATCCCCGCACAGCACTGGTGATGATGCCTAGGCGAGCAGCCGTGGCTCTCACACAGATCGCAAATGGTATTCTCCAGACGGCCCACTTTCCGGTGACCTGGAAAGAGAGTCATCGTTCTGCCGAAGTCGGGCAAGTCCCGAAGCCTGCCCGGAAGCTACCGAGGTTGCCCGGCACTACAGGACAACCCGCCGACTTTGGGATAGTGAAATGGGGTGAGGTTCCCATCCTCGCCCCTTACCCCGTGCCCAAAAGCGCCACCTCCTGTTGCTCTTTGGTCCCCTCTTTTTATAAGAGGGGTATCGAGAGCGATTCATCCTCCTGATCTTATAGCCCCCTCTTCTTATAAGAGGGGTGTAAAGATCTCCCTCGGTTCAATTGGCTTCGCCTGGGTTCACCCCAGGCTACTAAGCCCCACCGTCACGACAAGGCTTGAAACATGGTGGGGTCCCCTTGCCTCTACGCGGCCTATACCAACGACATTCTGACGCTCAACAACTCTTCAGGAGGAGGTGAAACGGATGCCTACCTTTCCTCGTCCCGAAAGCCGGAGCTAGAAACTGAGCGAATGCAGCAGCTACTGTATCGATTGCCGGAGTAGCTTGACAATTGGAGGATGTTTGTCAACGTGGAGAAAACAGCATCCCTATTTGTCAGCACGCGGCATAGCATGCCGGAGCGGTTGAAGTTAGGAAGCCGGGAGTTGTCTTGGAGGTCGGGGACCTCGGGTGCAGCATTAATCACACGCTGCGGATGGACTTACAGGTTGATCGAATGATCAACCAGGCGAGGGCAGCCCGCGCCTTACTGCGACCAGTGCGATTTGAGCTTCCACTACGCACGAAGCTGGGGATATACAAGACCTGCATCCGATCGTGCTTCACTTACGCTGCTCCGGCATGGCACGCGCTCACCTCCCCGAACCAGAAAAAGTGCCTACCGAGATGAAATATCGTGTGTTTTATTTGGTTCGAGTACGACCAGAGGGAGTTGCAGGTGTAAACAGACGGACAAGAAAGTGACACGTTTTTTCCTTTTAAGTTACTAACTAAAAAAAAAACCGTAAGATATACATTGTGTTTTGTTTTGTGAGTAACGGCGTGGATTAATCTGTAACGGTTAGTTGTGTGGTCTGTGGATTGTGCGATCGTGACCGTCGTAATTTAACAGTTGCCTGCCTCATGTCACTATTGTCTATTGCCGATGCGCGATGCCTAATCTATGTGTTTGTGGTTTTCAGTCGATTCGGTTATTTCCATTTTGGCATACATATATTCAAAAATATTTGTTAGGTCGTATACCTGCCTTGTTAGCTGAAAATGTATGATGTATTATTTACTATGTTAACTTTTATTTTATATTATATTGATTTATTGTACATTGTCGTGTCTCGCTATGGCTCCTATAAGCAGCTTGTGATAATCTGTGAAACGGTTGTCTTTTTGTTTAGAATTAGTCGCTGACATACATTCGATTCAAAATTCAAAAATATTCCGATGCATGTTTCCACGGAGCCAGGTAATCTCCCTTTAAACGGAATACGTTATTACTTAGCTGCGGAAACAGACAAACAAGTCGTACAAAGCAATACATTAGCGAACAGACAATCGTGTAGTGGACTCACCTCTTGTTATGTTTTACGCAAATCCCATGGCGATTCGCTCCGTCTAACGTGTAACTGAAAATAAGATGAGAGTGTATTTTCGCAACTCGATAGATGGATTATTCTTATGAGAATTGGAATGGAAGAAAAAGCCTATGTACAATATAAATACTCGTTATTTCAGTCTATTTTATTACCTACTATCGGAGCTCATCAATGTTGTATGTGAAGTGCATTAAATTATGTAGAGTCCGCCTCGTGATTTGTGGTAGGCATGTTCCGTCGCTAATCGTTCTGCGTTCGAGTTCCGAGTCATTTCAAAAAGTCTTCGATCAAAGAACAAATAGTTATTAAGAGGTGTTACAAATTGAAAAATTCACTTAAGTTTTTCAAATGCTTAAACCTAACAGTCGGAAACTCAAAGTTGCAACTTTATACCCCGTTCCTCGGACCATACTGAGCCGTCGTTCCTATGACTACTTTCTCTCCGACCATGTCAGAATACCGTCCCTATGGAATAAGAGAATGCGTAAAGAGAGGTGTGTGCAATGTTTAGGCTCATCTGATACATTTTTCATTACACTCCTGTGCAGAGCAGAGTAAAATCGTAGTACTACAGAGTTGGCATAGCATACGATAAATATAGCACTTCTAATTCAAACTTGTAGTAATTCATAATTAATTAAATGCTATATGTATATGAAAAACATAAGTATATATATTTTTCATGTGCATTTAAATAAAGTATATAAGGGCACATAAAATTCTACTACGCCAACGTAAGTAATGCTACGGTTTTCCTCAACCTTGCAGCAGAGTGTACCGAAACACGTGTCAGTCAGAGCAAATGTCCTCCTAACCGAATTTCGCTTACCGGCAGGCGCAGTAGTAACATAGCTCGGATAAACCGACCATGTGGCGCCGAGGTCGCAGGGTCGAAGTCCGCCCAGGTTTATAATTACCCAGGTATATTCTATGCACTTCTATGTCTATGTGTAAAATTTCTTAAAATGAAAAAAATACATGATTCAGTTTTCTAGTACTCTTAACACTCTTCCTACGGTATTAACTAGGCTAACATAGTCTGATAAATCCGTAGAAGGTAACGACCTCACCCTTCGCACTCGGAATTGCATGCTGTCTCCCTCTTGCTGAAAGGTGAGAGAGTGATAGTGCCCTCCCGCTTGCGCACCAGCCCTCTCGTTCTGGTTCGGAACGCGGTCCGAATTAGTATTATTTCGTGCCGTGTCCAGAACTGGGTCGAAGCCAGAGCACTTTTTGTGTATGTTATGTGTTTGTTATATATTCCAGTTTGTGCACGCAAGCATTACACCTCAACAGATACAAAGCCGCACCGCACGACATACTCCCCGACTATATTGAATGACGATATTGAAGAAAGGTCCGGGGAGTGGACAAGCGTGTCTGACGGAGGAGAGCATTAGTATCAGAACCACCCCTACAAAATGATGCCGAAAAAAAGGAGGAACGCACGGTGGTCAGGAGACCGCTGTTTCCCACGGAGGAAGAAAGGAAGGAATTTTTGGTGGAGCTAGAGGAGTTACGCCCACAGACGTTTGCCACCGAGACCACAGCGATCATCGCCGACGTCACCGCCTACATCACCTCGAGCGGCAGAACGCGTGGATGCGTTCGCTGCGGAGGCGTCCATGCAGTCGGCGACTGCCCGCTGCCAAGAGGAGTCACCCCGATCTGCGCCAACTGCAAGGGCCCGCACACCGCCAACGACCGAAGACGTAAGGCCTTCCTCAGAGAGGCTAGAGCCAGAGGTATGGCTATCCGAAAGCCCGCTGTGTAGGAAGACCAATTTTAACTGGTCCCACATGGCCGACACCACGCCGCCTCTGCGCCCGCGGCTCCGTTGTGGAGGGAGGGGCAGGTCGAGTACGGCCCAGGCCCATCCCTTACCGCCCCGGCCAATGAGCCGAAACTCAGGCAGGTGGCGATGGCCAAGCCCAAGAAGAGGCGCACTCGTAAGAGGAAGCCCCAAGCTGTGGGCGTCCAAAGCTGCCACCCTCTGCAACAGGAGACTGCCGTGACCGCAGTGCGCCGAGGCTAGGGACCCGAAACCCGCACGCTCATCAACACGCGCACCAATCCACCACATACCACAGACACAGACTCCAACACCACAGACATCAGTCCCCCACCTGCGGGACCGGGGCGCTTCGAAGGGGAGTGGCGGCAACGCGACGAGCCCAGGGTCCCCGCTGACGATCTCAGGGAGTTAATCCGTGAGATCGTCATAGAGGAGCTGATAGCGGTCGTGAAGGACGAGGTGTCCAGAGTGCTCAGGGACAAATCTGGGCGCAAATCATGCACGCACGGGGCCAACCAACAGGGAGCCAGTGATGGAACGGGACGAGCTCAGGGTCGCTTACTGGAACCCCGGAGGTATAGGAGGCGAGGGCGACAGCCTTCAGCTGCTCACTCAGCAGTACGACTTACATGTCATTCTGCTGGGCGAGACTTGGCTGAGACCGACGCAGAGCCCCCGTCTACCGAATTACGTCGTGTATCGTAGACCGTACAGAGGTACGGCCGTGCTCGTTCGGCGGGACGTCCTCTACGACGAGCTGAGACTAGGCCCCTTCACCGACATGGGCTCGACTGGCATAGTTGTTCACATGGCGGGGGACGAGCTCAGGATCTACGCGGCGTACAGAGATCCCGGGAACAGCTTCGACCTAGATGATGTCTACAACGTGCTGAGGAACGGCGGCCAGGTGTTGTTGGTCGGCGACCTGAAATCCAAGCATCCAGCTGCAGGAGGATTCGGAGGAGCGCGGCTGTACGGTGCAAGGGCCACCGTGTCCTACTCACGTGCCCACGGATCCCCTGCGCACCCCGGACGTTCTGGACATCGCCCTACACCAGAACCTCATAGCATCAGTCAACATCGAGGTCCTTTACGACCTCAACACACAACACCTACCCATCCTTGTCACACTTGATCCCGGAGCAATCCTTAGGGAAGGAGTGCGGACTAGAGAGAGGATCGATTGGGCTGTCTATCAGGATAGCCTAGTCGACTTCACCATCGCCAGGCAGCTGTCTACCCCGGATGAGGTGGAGGCCGCCGCTCGCCGCTTCACGGAAAAAATCCGAGAGGCGCGGGCGGCGGCGACCACCGTCGTACCGGTGACAGCGCGCCGGCGGGGTGAGCTCCCCCCGAGCCTACTGTCGGACCTGCAGAGGAAACGTCAAATGAGGAAACTCTGGTGATCCACCACTTGTCTGTGGAGATGAACAAGGGGAGACACTCTGTCGCGGTCTTTCTCGATTTGGAGAAGGCCTTCGACACGATGTGGCATCCCCACACTCAATGATCCCTCGGGAGAGGGTGGAGCGGATGTCATGCTCGCGCTGTTAGCCGATGACAGCGCATTTATCACCTCGTCCCGATAGCCGGAGCTCGCAACTGGGCGCAAGCAGCGCATACTGGACCGGCTGCCGGAGTGGCTTGACAAGTGTGGAATGTCCGCGTACGTGGATAAGATGACAGGCCGGGGCTGTTAAAGTTCAGAGACCAGGATGTATCTGGGATGTAGTATCGACCGCGCGCCGCGGGTGGGATCGCAGGTGGACCGAGCGGTCGTTCAGGCGAGAACAGTCCGCGCTTTGCTCTAGCCAGTACTTGCGTCCGAACTCCGCGTGGTACGCGCTAACCTCCCAGCCCCAATGGAAACGCCTGCAAGCCCAGGAAAACATCTCCCTACGGGTCATCACGGGAGCCGGTCGCTACGTCCGCAACGATGTGATCGCGCTTGAATTGCGGATAGAGTCGCTGTAGGAGTCTGTGGTTCGATTGTCGAGCGCTATGTTCAATAGGGCAGACAATGGACCGCATGCTCATCTACGCGACCTGACCCTGCTGCACGCGCGACCACCTGACGGGAGACCGTATCCGCGTGAAGTCCCCCCTGTGATCCACCAAGCGGACCAGGGACTGCGTGTCCGGCGATCCGGACGAAGATCACACATGCACACGCATAAAACATCCAAATCACTACTCACCAACAATCATAACACACAACACAACACATAGGCCCTAGACAGGCCTTCATTCAACCCGTGAGCCCATAAGCCACATGGCAAAGCCGCAAAATGCGGCCCCGCTACCGAAGGGATAGTTGTCCCCTCGCGATCCAACCTGGGTTTATGGGGTTCGCCTCGGTGCCGTGTGCAATCTGTATTCTGCGATATCTCTCTGCGACTAAGACCAGTAGAAGTATCCGTAGAAATTGTTATAAGTGTGGAACAATATTTTTTTAAAAATTACATAGTCGTGAATCAGTGCGAGCGGCGTATTTTTGGTTATTAGGGTTTGTATAGACTATTACTATAATAGTAGCTATTTGTGTATTAGTTATCTATGTCGTAACAGAGTCCGCGATAAATAATGGCTAATTGAAAACATTGCAAATACTCGTACTACGAGTAATTTTAGGGTCTTTGTTTTGTGCATTCTTTGGTTTTATGTAATGCATTTGTATGTATGTAAAGATTGTTTGTTCGATAATCTTTACGTACACATAATGAGTGTTTAATAAGGAACTTCCTTCCAAAAGTAATTCTTAGAGCCTTTAGAACTATTAATAACTCATTACGACGGGTGACCTTCCCTGTGTTTTATTGATAGATATGAAAAGGGAGGTGTGTTGGCAAGACAATGTCGTACATATTTTAAGCCGACACGCCCTGTTCGCACAAAGACGTAATTTATGGGACCGCGCGGAGACGGGTGCCTGAGTTATGTGTCGGCGATAGCGATGAGCTTTTAACTGCCTAATGGAGCGATTTACTCCGACCACCTTGCGTGTGGGATTACTACATAAAAAATCAATAGTCAAAAGAGTATAACTTTCCACTGAAAAATCATGAGGTTTGTGTTACCTGAAACGTTAAATCAGTTTTCGAACTTTTTCTATAACTTGACAAAATTAGACGCTTGTATTATTTTTATTTTATGTGCTGCGAATTCGAGGATCTCACTCGCGTATTGTATATTCTATAAATCAATAATAAAGAACAAACCTTACATGAAAAGGTCAATCATGGTATGTTTTTATAAGTTACGGCATTTAGATTGATTTCAATTGTGAAATACGATCATGAGTATGAGTGAGATATACTCAAGTGTGATATAGGTACGACGTATGAGTAAATTTAAATGAGTACGATCACTTTAAGTTTGCTTAATTTTCCATTAAAAGATTTAAAATAGCAAAATTGACAGTACTGAGAAGAGTCTAAAAATACTGAAAGGTCATGACAAATCTTGTGATGTGGTATCCCCGCTTTCGCTTGTTGCCACTGTTTCTGACCAACTCTTTGATACGCTCAATTGCAAAATTGCGACGTTTTGCCTCGAGTGTAGCGACGTCGAGCCCCGGAATTAAAATTTTAACGCGTAATCTTATGATGCAGTTAGATGGAAATAAAAGCCTTCACTGTTGTAATTTTTTAAACCGGAAAATTTAGCTCTCAATTTTATGGCATAACGGGACAATCGGGATATCGGAGTAATGTGGTGACCTTACAGATGCCCATTAACATCTGTATAAGCAGATGCATTGATTGTCCTCATTCTCCCTGATGGGCCACCGGCTACTTACGAAACGCGACAGCATTACTTACACTTTAAGTCTTACACAAATTATGTGATTGAGAGGTACCTCCCTGGTCACGCCGGCCCAATTCTGCTGCAAATTGCAATGTGGCATGACACTACCCTTTGCTTTGTGAATTATACGTATTGGTCGATTCAATTGATGAGAACAGATAAAATATTAAGAACTGTTAAAGGTTTGAGTAACACTGAACATTTGCTACTCGTATATAGCTACCTCTCCCAGTATTTATGGAGTTGTAAGAGTTCCGTATGACAGTCGATGCACTTTTTACAGCTGATCAGTGGTCAGATGCCTCAGGCAAGCTATCTGATATTTGGAAAAAATATTCCTTAATTTGGAATATTTTTTAAATGTTTTATAAAGGAAAAAGGTTCTAAGGGGTCCAGGGTTCCCAAAATTGAACATAACATTCCCTTGATAGGATTACTTACTGGGATCTAACCCAAAACTGTCGCCCCTTACCGAAACTGTAGTTAAATCACTGATAGTAGTCTGTTAAATCATTACCTAGGTCATGGATGTTTATATATGTATTATATGTATTTTTGTAATAGAAATCTTAATTATATAAACATTATTAAATTTATAAAAAATATTTAACATATTTTCGTTGTCTAGTACCTGTAACACAAGTCCATACGGTACTTAGTATAGGGCTATGCTAATGTAATGTGAGTTCATGTATGTTATATTATTATATTACTTTATTTTTTATAACAAACTTAAATATTACAGCTACACAGCGACTTACAAGTTATTTACATATTCCGTATGCCAAGGAAGTGCCCGGCTGTTTGTAGTTCCAGTGAGTTAAAAACGACGGCCGGAGCTCTGCGCCTCGGAGTACGACGCAGAAAGTTTTTCAATAAAACATAGCCCTTGGAGACATTTCGATGGCGCACAGTGTCGTGTTTACGACCCGAGCGCCGTTCTTTTCCTCCGTGCCACAATATAATCTAATCTAGAAGTATCGATCAGGTTATACAATACGTAGTGTTTGTATGAACATATTTTAGTAACGGTTAGGGTCGATTTCACAGGTATAATACAAATATATACGTAGCTTACTATTGCATAAAATATATATATTTTATGCAATTGTAAGCTATATAGCTTATGCAATAGTAGCTTTTACTAGCGTC
Organism: Eumaeus atala; assembly: GCA_017140195.1. Taxonomy (NCBI): domain Eukaryota; kingdom Metazoa; phylum Arthropoda; class Insecta; order Lepidoptera; family Lycaenidae; genus Eumaeus; species Eumaeus atala. The sequence goes on from JAFELO010001463.1 coordinate 30,847, forward strand.
GCGTCGCGGTTTTCCCTGGGTAACTCCGGTTCCTAGTAGTCGTAGCGTTATGGTATATAGCCTACGCCTTTCTCGATAAATGGGATGTCAATAGTCCAAAAAAAAGGTGTACTCAAGCACAAAACAAAAAAACAAATAGACTTATCTTTATATCAATTCAGCTTTACATTATCAGTATAAAAGTGTAGATTACTAATCATCATCATCATTATTAGCCCTTATCGATCCACTGCTGACTATAGGCCTCTTTCAATGAACGCCAAGACGACCGATTTTCTGCTACTCGCATCCATCCCGGACCGGCTTCTGTACAGAGATCGTCTTCCTGTTAATCACTTCTAACCGGAACCTGTGGAAAAATAATTTTAATTTATTTACCACCTAAGTTTCTAATAGTCTAATCGGGACTTTAATAGGGACCTGCGAAACTAATACTTAGTGTCCATGACTGGGGACAGAGTGAGAAATGTAAGAAGTACTCAATCTTACTTAATGCCGGCACGAATATTCCGCCAAAACGGAACAAAGAATTTTTAAGTCGAAGTTTTATTTGTTAATGGTATAGAGGGCGAAGGAAATATTTTAGAGCCCATTGACGACTAACAATTATCATCCGCACACTTGACATCGCGTTGTGATTTTGCATTCAATGTAGTGGTACGGAATATAAAATTTCCTTAGATGGTTCTATGGATCTCCAAGGGCAGTAGACGTCGAATAGCTGCTGCCTTACATAGCAAAAAAAAATAATTATTAAATCACGATCTGAACGTTTATAAAAAAAAAAATTAAAACAGGAATTGAGAAAAAGCCTTAATTTAGTAACTACCTCATTTGGGGACTGGCGTGAAGATGTGTTGTTGTTGTTATTTAGTAACACTAAAACGAAATATATAATCAGGTACAGATGTTTGTTCAAATATAATAGAACATTAAAAGGCGTGTCTGATACAAATCTTACTTAAGAAACTTTCGTAAAGAATTTACATAAAGTTTAGTTTTTAAAGAATTTACATAAAGTACAAGCTAAGGCACTAAAGATTTTTCTGCAAACTCCAGGAAACATAGTTAGCGTGACGATGAGTCACAGGATAGCTAACATCACTATCAGATCTGAGTAAGCGCGCTGGTCGCGCTCAAGCAGTAGTCAGTTTGAAAAAAAAAATGCAATGGGACATAGGAATTCCAGACGTACTGCCATATTGCGTAGCAGCCGAGTTTGGCTGGCACAACCGGGAAGGCACCTCTCACAAGTAACAACTTCCACGTCGCGTTTCATGTGAATAGCCGGCTAATTGGAGGGGAAGAGGAAAGAATCGCATCACATTGACTTAGTAAGCATGCAGAAGTTTATGAACATAGTCAGTCATTAAAAAGCTGCGACTTTGGACCACTATAATATATTATACCCTGTAATATAAAAAGAATCCTTTCACGTCAGGTCAGCGCTAGATTTCTTCCCTGTCTTGCTGACTGCACTAAAGCAATGACATCATTCCACACCAGAAAATCCTCATAAAAGAGGTCAACAAGTGAAAAGGTTACATAACCGAAAATTCTGGATCAAACTCAAACAAATATAACAAGTAGCGTTGTAAAAAAATGGGTTCGCGTAAGAAGGCAAGCCACTTTGTTTCGTCTGTACACTGAGTTGGCCCAGTGAGCTTTTGTTGCCCGTTTTGCATTGCAGGTCAAATGCAATCCTGAGAGATTGCTCCGGGCTAGGCGCGCAAACAGTAAACTTATTTTAAGTGTCTTTTTCCATTGTCCTACTTTAACATAATAAACTCGAGAGTAGAGGAATATATAAAAGCTGTAAAGTATTTAAGACAGCTGTATTCCATTACTTTTTATGTAATCGTTGTTTGTTTTGCACAGCACGTGCAGTATACTTTTTCCAATATAAAATCGTAATTAACTACTTGTTTGATAATATTTCTATGGTTATTTATATATATGTTGTAGTCGTAGCACAAATAACATTACGACTAGCCATTCTCATAAAAGAGGGCCGTTTTGTTTGCGGCGGGCCAATAATTTGCCGGGTTGTAATTGCGAGACGTTCTTTAATGTGACCGCAGACATTTTGTCTTTTCTACAGCAAAGGAGGCAAAGCAGTAGGGCCACTTGTAAATAAGTGACCACCAACGCCCATAGACATCCGCGACACCAGACGACTCGCAGATGCGTTGTCGACCTTTTAGAGATAAATAGGCTCTTTTCTTGAAGATCCCTAAGTCGTATCGGTCCGGGAATACCGAAGGGGGATTCCATAAAGAAGTAGAGTGTGGGAAACCACCTCTCCAACCCAAAGGAAAGAGCAGTACTTTTCTAAATTTAATTTCGCGGATATAGTGATAGGGCCCTGCCAGACAGATCGATCAAAAAATTTAGAACAGCGAGTGCACAATGCTGGCGCCTGATAGTGCTTCAACATACCCCCCCCCCGCGCACGTCACACCCTACCTGAACAGTGCGCAGCTCCTTAAGATGGAGAAACGTATGCTACTCCACCTTGCCACTACTTTGTTTGGTATCATTAAATATAAAACTCCACCCTACCTCTACAGTAAATTAAACTGGGCCAGAGATAAACAGCCGAGTCTGTCGTCAAAGGGTTCCTCGTATCTACTTGTTACGCATTTGCACCACATTACGGGGTCATTTCAAATATGCTGACACTAAATGCTGGAATGACCTGCCGCCGCCCAAGCGAACTCTGAAAACAATTTACAATTTTAAAATCAAATATAAACACTACTTGATTGAACACCAATTAATTAGTTGAGTAATGATTATGATTGTACCTACTTACTAGACATTTATTGTGTCATATATTGGTTGCACAATTAAGTGTATGTGTTATATGATGAATGTGCACTATAACACTACCGTTTTCGTACTCCTTATCTAAAACAGACATATATCCATAACAAAAATATTGTATAATTTTAATTACGAATATAGAGGATTTAATAATAATATGGAAAATTGTAATGATATTAATACTATGTACTCACCTCAGTTTTCCCTTATCCTTATTTAAATCATAACAAATTAGTCTTAACTCTTCAACATAGTCTTTAGACAATAGGCAGTTTATTAGTATAGGGCCCTTGCATATGAAATTGGAGTTTTGTATGGAAGGAACAGAAAGTCGAATACTTTTTTAATATAATATATTTAATTGATCAATGTTTTCTATGCACTTTTTCCATCTCATAAGTAGTTCATTGATTCCTTTACTAAAAAAACCAGTCGGACGGGAATCAATAAAATCTTTGAAGGCGATTTGGATTGCCCCCGTGGAGTTGAATTCTTTCCCTTGGAAGAAGTTATCCAAATTTCAAAAAAAAAAGGTAATCTGTTGGAGCAAGGTTCGGTGAGTACGGAGGATGTCTTAGACTTTTTTTATTGAAGCTCTTCTAATTTGGTAGCCGTCTGTTGCACTGTGTGTGGCTTAGTGTTGTCGTGAAGCAGCAGTCACGTGGAGCGATTGACCAGCCTAGGTTATTTAGCAGATAGCTTTTCCATCATGGTTTGCAGTTGCTGACAATAGATATCAGCCGTAATACTCTGACCAGATTTGAAAAAATTGTAATGTACAATACCGCCACTAGTCTATCAAACGCTTACAAGTAACTTCTTGGAGGTTAATTTTAGCTTGGGGCAGGATTTGGCGGGCTGGCCAGGATCCAACCATTCCGCTGAGCGCTTCTGATTAACGTAAAGAATCCATTTTACGTCACAGGTAATAATTCGGTTTAAATACCTTCATTATTGTGTCGGTTCAGTAATGTAACGCAGCAGTCGACGCGCGTTTGCCGGCTTGCTTCAGTTAATGGAGGTACCCAGCTTTCAAGCATCTTAATATACCCAATTTGATTCAAGTTAATTAAAACAGTTTTATGACTAACACCGCAGCTTGCAGCTAACTCGGGCATGGTTAACGAAGGATCCGTTTCCACAGTAGACTTCAGTTCTTCACTATCAACTTGGGTCTCAGAACGTCCACGGGGCGCGGGGTCCGTCGTTCTGCAGGTCGAAATTTCCAGAACGAAAACCTTGAAACCAAAAACGAACTGGGTTTTCTTTTGCAACACGACTGCTATATAAATCATTCACCCTTCGAGTCGTTTCCGCAGCACTAGTGCCACGGCGGAACTCGTAACTAAGAACCCGTAAATAATGCGATATTTCAAGTTTTTCATTTTGTAGAATGAGTAACGTAAAGCAGAAGAAAAAACAAATGAATGACGGTCAGCGAAGCACAAGTACATGAGTAAATAGCTGTACAAATTTGAACTTGGAATTCCTTACCAAAGAGGAGAAATTCGTGATTAAATTGGCCATAACGAAAAACGCAAATTTCATATATAAAGACCTAACATTTAGTAGTACTGAGTAGATGTCGCACTTGAGCGAGCCCTAGTATATATCACACAATTAACGTAATAGATTATTTAACGAACATCATAGGTATGCAGCGTGAGGGTTAGTGTTCGTCAATACCGCGACGAATGCCCGTGTCACTGCTTTACGTAAGTAGGTGTAGCCATTCTTACCACACCTTTACAATTATTGGGACCGCATAGTACCAGGATTGTGATAATACTATAATCGTATAAGTAAGTGATAACCATTTTAGGTATTATTACACGGCTGTACATATTTATTGTTTTAATCTTTGTTTTATAATTGTTTTGTTTGTGTGCTTAGAGTGCTTTTTATGCTGTAAATTTTGTTCAGTAATTTCTTTGCAAGTATGTACCTTTTATTTCTTTACTGTATATTCGTTGAATTAGTAACAATGTATATATAATAACAGTGTTATTTTCATTATCTAAATAAAATTATATTCTATTCTATTCCACTCCATGTAAACTGTAACTGTACTCTCTGTAACCCCGACCTTAATGGTCGGAACTGTGCTTTGTAAAGATGAGTTGGTGTGAAGTACTGCTTCACCCTACCGAGCGTGCCTGGCTTCCGGGAGGCTAACTTAGCCTTTAATTCCAAGTAACCCTGGAACAGAACATTACCCGAGATTTCGACACTAAGTATAAGTATTCCAGTGGTAGTTGAGGCTATTGGGGAACTTTTGATAACAAAGATTCACCTTCCGTTACTGGTTAGCTTCCTATCGCGGAATATTGACACGGTCAGTGTATAGGGAATCTCTGCATGCTAATAATAAAAACTTATGCTAACGTTTGCATAACAATGAATGCCAGTTGTTTGAAGCATGTTATTGATATGCGGGAGAAACGGAGAGGGAAAAAGAAGACAGCATTGTGGAACGCCAACTTTGACAGGCTTTAGGTCTCAGCATGCACTATAGACTACGACCTTAATGCTCCAGTCTGTCAAAAGCTGGCAATCCCAAAATGTAGATGCTTGGATAGAAGAGCTTTGTGCCAAACCCGATCGAAGGCTTTTGCTATATCCTGACTAACTGCCAACGCCTTTGCTTCAATAGTCTCCGCCCATATATGCGTCAGGTTGGTTAGAAAGTCAACAGCTGATCGACCGTGACGGAAACCGTACTGACAGTCACTAGGTAGCTGGTGCTACATACCGTAGGAGTTGGCCATTGATTATTGTTTCCATTATCTTTGAACATAAAGGCGTTATAACTATAGGACAGTAGTTTGATGGATCCGAGCGGTCGCCTTTTTTGGGATCGGGTACACCAGAGTGATTTTTCAATTCCTCAGGATGAAGCCAAAAGAATGTAAGTACCGGAAAAGACGCGTTAAGATAGGTGGCAACTCAAGAGCACAACTTTGTGTACGTACGATTGGTGCGCTTTCATCGGGCTCACTCGAATTATGAATGTCCAAAGAAAGAAGTGCATTCCGCTCTGAGTTCTGTCGGATCTTTATATCCCGCATTGATAAATCACAATGCGAGATTGTAGGTGGTGGAGTTCCTTGGTCATTCAGAGTCGAGTTGGAAGCAAAAAAATAGCCCAGAAAATCTTCTTTCTCATTTGCATCATGGGTCGTCACAACTTCGCAGAGATGGTATGGAGGGCCGACCAAAGTTTCCTTGGACAGCCTTGTCGAGAGTCCAGAATGCACGAGTTACCGAAGGAAGACGGACTAGTTACGATCTCTACAATTGGAATATGTAGGAGCACGGAGTTAATCGCCATTTTCATGTGCTCGATGAGCCGATCAGAGAGTCATTAACGCCATGGGATCTATATAGGAGCGCATAGACGCGAGGGTGATCATCGCTCTCTACGCGAAGACAGAGGATGGAGAGTTCCCTGTCTTCAAGGTAGCTAAGGCGGCGAAAGCAGATATTCTCCCCGGTGTAGGCGTACAATCCATCCCACAGTATTAATTTTTACCCCGAGTAGGTAATGTAGGAAGTATTAGTCGGAGAAGAAGCCTGCGTTTCGGTAAAAAAGAACAGTGCTGGCTGTGCCGAGTCGGCGAGTGAACGGCGTTCAAATTAGATTACAATCCTCTGATACTACATTGCCCCCACACCCAGAATACGAGGGTCATCCTAAGTTTCCAGACTCAAGTTCAAAGTTTGAGGCTGGAGGTCCAGGGAGGGATTCTCCGTCACCGCAGATGCCAGTGATTACTGGCCATGCTACAATGAAGTGGGGAAGTGAACCATACGAAACGCGACAATTTCCGTCACTTTACGTCGGTGTTAAGTGAGAGAGAATTGCCGGTACCTATCCCCTGCCCCCGAACGGCGGGCCCGGGGAGGTAACCGGGCGCGCCGTCCCATTTCGGTTGCATACTAAATAAAAATATCTAGCGTGGCGCCACCTCTGCTAAAAATCCAGCCGCATCAAATACCTTGATTTTAGGTAGTGATATTAATAGATTCAAATATGAGTTTTCTGAGTGCAAAAAAAAAATCTAACCTAAACAAAGATTTGGCCTTGGAACCTATCTGGGCATAGTATTTTATTTCTCTGTATTCGAAAATCGACGCCATTGTTTATCATATCAAGCAACGCTGCGGGTATTAAACGCCGGCCCGATTCCGCTGTAATGCAGTATGGCAACTACATCTTATTACATAGCTCATTATGATACGATTGCAGAGAAACGATATTTTTGGATGGTATCGCGTTTTGTTTTGTTAATTTAAAATCTATCATATCAAGCAACGCTGCGGGTATTAAAATTAGGAACTAGAAGGCGTCAAAGAGGCTGATAAAGATCCACTTTATTTCAATAACGCTAGCTTTTTTGAATAAAGTATAACGGCCGGCAGCGCCTTTTTGTTTTGTATTTTTTTATTTCTGAAAACATTAAAAAAGTAAAAAAAATAATAAAAGACAGACAGAAAAAATATAGAAAAAAAATAATTTTTTTTTCTATATTTTTTCAAAGATTAGCGTGTACCAAAGTACACGCTAATCTTTGGGACTAAAGGACGGATTTTATATAAACGTTTTTGTTGTGTAGCTAATAAACCTGAGAAACATTTAGGATGTAAGTAAGAGTACGCGAACGAAGCCGCGGGCTCCAACTAAGAATTAATGTTGGCACATATTACAAAGAATCATTACCCATTGTTAACCACATAACTTTTATTTTACGTGCTGTTATTGGTTGAAATATTAAAAGTAGATTTCTCATTGGTAAGTAGACAAGAAAATATTTGTTTATCATCGACCCATAAATTATTAGAGGCGCAGAGGTTAGGAAATATCAAATGGGGTTAATATGACAGTAGCATTATCGTTCAGGGAAATGGAGAATGGAAAAGGTAATTATAGGCCTGTAAAGACGTAATAAAACGCTTAATTGACTCTTTATATCTAACAACATAGGACCATATATTATTTACTAGTTTTAACTCGCGTCTTCATTCACTGAGATTAGGACTGTTAGCTGATAACTAAAAAAAGAGACGGACAAAGCCTATGTTCATCCCAAGACCCCCAAAAATCTCACTACCTTCAGTTCTGTCGCCTGTTCACGATGACATCACAGATAAACAGACAGACAGAGTTTCTTTTGTATTTATTATATTAGAGACATTTTTTATTTATTATACCAGAGTTTGGAAAAGGCAGACAAATTAGCACTAGTTAGATTGCAAAGCTTTCATAAGAAATATTCCATCTTTTTATACAACCAAATAATGCCCTAAACCTGAAGACACAAAAGCCTTTCGTTGTCATTCGGACTGTTAAGGCAGGACAAGCTCCGCGAATCAGTAGTAGATCCCTCCGAAAAAAAAAAAGAAAACAAATAATGACAAATTGTAACAGGTGATTTCACTGAATCAATTAACTGAAGTATAACGTATAGTTATAATTGATTGACGCTACATTAGAAGAAACAATTAGGCTGCCAGTGGATTACCAAGGGTGATTGCAAAACGGAAAGAGGTATTTGTGTCACACGCGATCGATTCGCCCGCTCCCAGCCAATTACTGTCGATACACGGCCGAATACTGTTCGCATTCCCGGCAATCGGGAGACTGTTCATGGTAACACTGAGTACACCGTCACGCGGCCCGCACTTGAGTAACACTCCGCTTGATACGGTTGCGACGTCGTAAAATAGTTGCTCTTATAACTCACTTGGTAATATTGAATGTTATACGGCATTTTTAAAACCCTATTGCATTGAGTATTGCTATATTTAGGTATGTGATCATACCTTTAATTGGTGCGACTCATCAATTTTATTTTGGTTTTTTTATAGTACAGGGGGCAAACGAGTATCGTTGCCTTTTTACGAGTGCTGACGCCCATGAACACCAACATCTACAGAGGTATCATGAGACCGAGAGGTACCTCCCCAGTCACGCCGGCCCAATCCCGCTGTAATGTAGTATGGCACTACCTCTTATTACATAGGTTATTATGATACGATTGCAAAGAAACGATATTTTTGGATGGTATCGCGCTTTGGTTTGTTAATTTAAAATTCAGATGATTCATTTATTTTATGTCAGTAATAACTATGACAATACTGAGCTATTAGATCTACTAATATTATAATATTATAATAGACGTTGTAACACCGTGTGATTAGCTTTTTTATAATGATTTCATGATTTGGTTGATAGTTTAACATATTCGTAATATTTTGTACAAACAATTGACTTATAAACTGCTTTGTGCATCTTTACAGAAAAACGGAAAATTGCCTGCTAGGACAAGCTGTGAGTGAGGTGTTAGTTTTTATGTAGATAAATTTCACTGTTCCACACAAAAAGTGCCCAAGTGAACGGTAGCATTAATTCTCCGAAATATATTCTACTCAAACCTGTATTTGTATGTCCTGTCAATACTTAGCCATAAAGTTAACATGTATTATTTACCTAGGGGCAGCTTAGTGCTTTGTGGACTAATGACTATTTCTATAAATGATCTGATAAATATGCGATTATATACACCGACAACCTATACCGCATCTAAAACTATGCAAAAAATATTCAAAATAACTAGGAACACAATCTTCAAAGTGGAAATAATGTATGGGGTAAAAGTTGTTTAGATACGGCGAAATACCTGACATGACGTGTGAAGGTCAGCCATATATCTATATATATATATATATATATATATATATATATATATATATATGCAGAGTTCATAATGTCTTATAATTACTTTGTTTCTGTCGTTACGACATCATGAAATTATTATTTTCAAAACGGTTAATTGATATAGTGAAATCGTAGAGCCTCTACGAGATTTCGTAGCCAGCCGTTTTAACACCGTTTTTTATAGCATCCAAATAAAGATAACCTTCTCGACTCGAGATTGTAGTAGACCCAATCCGTAGTTGGGCCATTCAGATTCTCACCCTACGTACGAAATGTGACGTAAATATTTGTCTTTAGCAGAAGTAGTTGAGAAGTCTTTTTGTGAGTATCGTCGCCCATGTACATCCGAATAGAAGGTGTTAATATGTGTTCCCTTCATCTCTCCTTCCTCTGGCAAATGGGTGTCTTCACAAACCACGCGTCAGCATCAGTGTGACTTCTCGGATGAAAAGTAGGAGTGAGAGGTACCACCCCGGACTTGTCAGACCGCTCCTGCTGTTATGGCACTAATTTTCATTGATCCTATAAATTAATATATACCTAAATATATGGCAAAGCTTTGGAGGAATAAAAGTAAGATTGTTATTTCTTTTTACAGAATAGGGAGGCAAACGAGCAATCGGGCCTTTTTATGACTACTAACGCCCATGAACATCCATATAATTACCATGCCAATGCCTTGCTCCCTTCTCTCTCCCCTAATGGACTACCAGCTACTCACAAACCGCATGAAACATGTCACTGCAGATGTCACTTTACGGCGGTATTATGTAAGCGAGAGGTACCCCGGTCGTGCCGGCCCAATTCCGTTGCATAGAAGGATGTAGTGTCATGCATTATGCATGGCACTACCTCTTCCTATGCAGAATGGCACTACCTCTTCCTAGAGTAGGTGGAATAACATGGAAGCTGATCGACGTCCAACAAGGAAACGAAGTAAACTCTTACCAGCAGTCATGCATTTTTCAAGTACGCACTGTTTATGCTCCAGTTCGATCCTAACTTCAATTCAATTACAGATAATGGATCCTCGCGGAAAATACAAATATGAGTTGCACTCGACTGTACTCATCTATAACATTAAAAGAGATTTTAAAATATTTTTAAAACTCTCCTTTAAAATTACAATAAAACTACTTTTACGGATTATATAACGGTTTATGGAATTATTTGTGTAGCCTGACGTTTCAGAAGCTTTACAGTAACCATGGTTACGGTTGGACTCCTCCCGTTTCCAGTTTTATTGTAATGTTTAACATTCGCGTAAACTTAAGACATCAATCACCTCTAAAATTTTATAACTTTTTTCTCCCATTAACACATGCCATATTTTAGCGATATTTACATTTCAGCTTCGAAAAACGTTAAATGCAGCGGAATAATTTTTTGAAAATGATTACAAAAGCAAGTTTAATTTATATTGTATAGCGGAGGATGAAAATAAGTAATGACAAATCGTATATCTGCTCCCTTGGCGTTTGTTTATACGCAGCTTAAATGGCATAAAACTGGGTCAAAAGTCATTAACTCCGGTCCTTGGTTTTTATGGCCCGCGTTAGTTAGAGACTGATTGAAATACTTGCGTTATGTACACCGTTAAGGTGTAATGTTTAAGTGCAAATAAAAAGCTAAGCTGTCACTACCTGGTGGTGGTTGCCGTCCACCTTGCTGTAGAGCTCCTGAAATGTCGGGATAGTTAATTAATTAAATAAACCGCGATGATATTTATGGGTAATAACTAGTCTTACCATACTGAGTAAAATTCGCGTAAACTGAACACATCAATATGTGTGTCACTTCGGACAACGACTGAAATTGACACCTTGACAATATTCTGAAATAAAAGTTGGGGAACAGACGTAAGTGACGTAGTATTCGTCTGTGTGACGTCACAAAAAATCAAAGACATTCTAGTACACGTGTGAGAGGGACGACGATTTCATTCCCTTATATTTCTCATAAATGTAAAGGAGACAAATATACGTAAAACAATATAACGGTTCGAATATAGTAATTCTACAGATGGCCATAAAATGGCGGGAATTTAAATACTATGTTAAGGAAGACGTCCGGCTGGCTCCTATTGGGTATCAGGGGTCGCGGCTTCGAATCCAGCCTAGGTCATGGCTATGCTGTATGTGTCAAATAGCATACTATTGCTCATTGTATTTTCGCATCTTGGCGCCAATACATTTTACTTCATTTTGCGATATTAAAATTGACCGTGGTGATAAATAGAACAAAATCGCTGTGATAGCATTACTAAAAGTAGGTATGGAAACAAATGCAATTTTTAAAACTCTCCATGCACTTGGTGTAGGTGAAATGTTTGTGTTGCTGCCTTGGTTAGATACAGTGACACTTCCTCCGTTTGAGACAGAAGTGTTCGTACGAAAAAGGTGGTCAAAGCAGTAAGGGAAATAATTTGAAGGAATCCTGTCCCAAAGCAAAAGATTTTATCTCGTGAAATGAAGACAGCACCTAGAACCATGTCGCGTACTTTAAGAGATGACTTAGAGCTAGCTGCCTTGGTCAGTAAATGACCATTTCCTAGCTGATAAATTAAAGATGACTAGGATGATAAAATCGAAACAACTACTGAAGGCGTACGCAGAAGGATTGTGTTTACGAATGAGATTTATTTACAATTGAGCAACATTTTAACAAACAGAATTACCGTATGTTTGCTCATAGACAAATTAGTCTACACAGTCGTGGGGTGTTAGCTATGAAGGAGTGACTGAGCCATATTTTTGTAAAAAAGGCATCACAACATCGGCAAAATTGTATCAAGATACCAACTACTCTTATGAAGGTAGTTAGGCCTCTAAATAACACTATATTTAATAACCAAGTATTGTCCTTCCACGGAGTTTCGTGACTCGGCACAAACAGGATGAAATACAATTTTTGTATTTTTTTCCATCATAATTAGAATCACGTTCCGAATCCATTTGTCACTGACGTGGCTGGTCATTTGATATTCGAAACGAAAAACAGAAATCGTCCTATGTAATTTAAAGCCTTTGTCTTTTATGAATTTGTCGCAATGCCTGTATCGCGTTTTAACTGTACTACGAAACAGACTACAAAAAATTAATATTAGTTTTATTTTTATAAAAAAATTTGAACTAAAAAAAAATCACATTCAATTTTGCGTAAATATTTTTACGCTTTAATATATAGTAGTCGTTCTGTTTTAGTTGCAAGAAATAGACATCCATAGAATTTTGTATGAGGCCATGCCAAATTACAGCCGAATTGGACCAGCACGACCGGGCAGGTGCCTCTTGTATGTGTCGCGTTTCGGACGTCTTGTGAGTAGCTGTTGGCCCATTGCAAGAGAGGAGTAAAGTAGGGCAACGCATCTACATGACAATTATGCGGATGTCTATGAACGACGGTAGTCGTCAAAAGGCTCATATTGCTCGTTTACCCCCCTATACTATAAAAAAATTACCCATTAGTAATAGAAACATTTTTTCAGTTTTAGCTATCAGTTTGATGTAGGTATACAAATATGTGCTTTCTCTATGCAAAGGCTTTACCTTATTACAATATCAATACCTACTTTATGCAATGCAATCACAGCATTCTGTTCACTTTATTACCCCACTCCACTTTAATATCGCGAAACATTGTATAATGTATTGGCGCCAAAATAAAAAAAAAACACAATAAACAATCGTACAGATTCCAAATAAAATGTAACCTTTTTTTATTTTTTATTATAACAGTATTTATGGTCGGACTAGGTATAATGACCAACGATCAGTCCCGACTTCACCTGGGTTCAATATGTTTCAAAACTTAACAAATTATACAATCAAACCTTTCTCGAGAACTGCTTGATCTGTATGTGGAACTGCACAATGATCCGTTCTATAATGACTATGAGAAATATGAGAGAGCACAATGAACAATCGTATAAAAATGACAGATTCCAAATTCAAATGTAATATTTTTATTTCTTGTTATAACAATATTTATGGCCAGACTAAGTATATATTGTTTAATTTTTTTGTTGATTTTGTGACTGAATTATTTGTGAAATCTCTTTTGTTTTATAAACGAACCATTTTAAGTTTTATTTTTATAGAATACGGGAGCAAACGAGCAATTGAAGCCTTTTCACGACACCCATAAACATCCACATAATTACTATGCCGATGCGTTGCTCTCATCCCCCCCCCAATGGGCCACCGACTACTCACAAGCCGCACGAAACGCGAAAGTTTAAGGTTTTTATGATAAAAAGCCGACAAAAACATAGTTATAATAAATAGCAACGAATAACAATATACATTTTATATAATTTTCTATTTTCCTACTTCCTACATGTGTATACAAGAGTAGAAAACATATCAGGTATGTACACTTAATATTTTCTTTACAAATAGGGAAACACTACTTCGATGTTTTTTATTTCATATTATACGAATGTGTACACTGGTAATTATAAGAAGGCTTAAAGCAAAGTACCAGAAGGTAAGAGTATAGGATGCTCAGGACGCGGAGGACTCTCGACACTTCCAGCTTTCTGCAATGCAGTAGAGTTGCCATGTTTATGAATTATGTACAAGTCGGACACTTGCACGTCGTTTCGTTAGCACGTATGAAATTACTGGGACGTGAGACTGCTTCCTAATTTGCACAGTTAGTGTTGCTATATACAATGTGGGAACTGTATAAAGGTTTACTACACTATACACCAGTATATAAATAAAATCACACTATAATATTATAAACGCGGAATTTTGTATGGATAAATGTTCGTTACTCTTTCACGTAAAAACTACTTGCATTGTTTTTTCATGAATTTTTTCAATAATATAGCTTATAAATTAGAATGACGCATAGGCTATAGAAATAATAACTATTGCAAGTGGATAATAGCTAGTTGAACATGTTAAATTGGTTTACGTACATTCATTAGTATGTTAGAGACTTTCCGTTGGATTCCGATCAAAAAGCTCATTTAATGCATGCACTGAACGAGCCTTTTGATCATCTTCAATTAAGTGACTAACTTTGTTCATGGGCTTCTACATAGTGAGAAGAAACGCAGGGACACTCCTTTACTATAGCCCATTGGCCGAGAGGATGAAAGGAGGATGACGCATCTGCAAAACGATTATGCCGATGATTATGGGTGTAGGTAGCCATCAAAATACTCCGGCTACCTTTTGTCCTACTATAAAATAATAGAAATGTCCTCGCTTTCCTGCAGTTTGTACATATTATGGCTCAGTCCAATCCTCAATCGAGATAAGACCGTAGTCACTGAAACTCTTTATTTGCTTCGTAACCGATAGATATAGGAGCAGAATGATCCTGAAACAAAGAATCAAACCCATAGGGGTAGATGTATGGAATGTACGACTCGGGCAATCGTTAGACGTCGATCGAAATGATATGAGGGTAGCTAAGTGACCTTTCTTACTGGGTCAGATTAAATATTTCGTGGAATACGAATCTCGTAAGTAGTAAATACATTGTATCTCGGGATACCTTCTATTCCTTCGTAACAAAAACATAATGTACGACAACGTATGTTATTAGGTCATCGTAGCTAATAGTCCTATGTAACCAATAGAACATAAGTGTTGCATACATAGTAAACTTCGCTGAATTTAGTGTCATCATTTTTCACAAAGTATGTTCACCGTATGAAACGAGCGAGTAGCGGTCCCGGACCCAGGTCCAGGCTAAGTAAGAATTTCAAACACAAATTGAGTCAAATTAAAGTACCAATTATAACCAAGTGATATGTGCTCTGTGATTTTGTATTGTGTCTTACAAAATAGTCTATGTAATTATTAAAATGTACATTTGATAAATTATTCGATAAAGAAATCAAATGAATAAGTACTTTAAATTACTGATTTTTTTATAAACCTTTATAGACTAGTTCTGTGTCATGTTTTTAAATTTCATGTATAATTAAAAATTTCACTTCATATATATTGAAATAGAATTTCTATTTCATATTTCCTAAGTGACGTCGAGATAACTATGTGCAGTCGTTAAACTAATACTTTTTTAAATTAGTACTTTTAATATTGCCAAGTATTTTCTCATTCATTCATTTACCATTCACGTGGTACTGAGTAATAATTGTTTTAATACTTAAAAGTCATAATTAACGAGTCTAACAAATGGTGAAAGTGAATGCTAGCGGATTATTGAATAATCGTCAGTGTATCGCAATCACATTGGACAAGATTAATGAGTCCTACTGCTAGCGAATAGAAGGAACTACGTTCATTCCATTCCCGACAGGAGTGGCAGTTTCCCATTATGATGTTTTCAACTTCACAGACACTGCTGTATGCAAATTTACGATTGAATAGTCAATACAATGTACAACGTAGACTTCACGAAGGATTTATCAAGTGTGTGTAGATCACACACGTAACACCGGAGGTCACGGGTTCAAAGACCGTCTAAGCCATGGATATTTATACATCTATGTACTCATTTCTACAATATAATATTTATTTAATATATAAAACTGCTTGTATTATTAAAATGATTAAACATATTTCAGTTGTTTAGTACCTGTTACACACGTCCTTGCAATACTTAACACAAGGACCGGCTAACCGTTTGTGCTCCCTTCGTGATGACATACGACGGGCTAAGGCAGGGTCGTGGTGTGAGTTTTTATAAAAACTAGAAAGTAACCCGTGGGCAGTCCGGGTAAGGATCAAGCTTTTACCAACTGGGCAGCCGCTGACGCAAACACTCTCATTGCAACTTCGCGGGAAGGTGATTTCGGTACTCGTCCCTTCACGATGTGAATGGTCTCCGCCTACAATGATACCTAGTGTAGATTCGTCCGTCTAATCAGATTACGTGGAACCATAAAGGGTAAAATAACTAGAGCTCGACTGGGAATGTCAAATAATGCGCAGCAAACATGGCTATCCAGACAATGATAACAATAAACTCTATTAAGGAATCGTTTTAGATATGCTCTCTACCTGTTCGGAACAGTCATGTTTTTCTAGCAGACGGAAACCTGGGAGTTTGGTTTTAATAAAGAAGTAAGGACGGCCCGAAGACCAACCTTCAGCCTTTCGTCCAGTCCTTCTCCTTGACGAGGCCGGAAAGGTGCGGAAAGGGAAACAGGTCACGGCAAGTGCTGACTATTCCAGTTGGAGGGCCCATGATAGCCTTAGGAACAACGAATTCATACCTGGGTCTGCTTCTCGATAGTCGGTGGACTTTCAATGGTCATTTTCATCAGCTGTCCATGAGGGAATCCAAGTCTGCGGCTGGTTTTACTTGGATCCTCAAAATTTAGGCGGGCCAAGCCTCAAATCAGCAGCTATTCTTAGGCGTAATCCGTTCGATGGTTATGTATGGGACACCAGTGTGAGTGGAAGTGGAATCCTCCCACAATAGGTGCATAATAATGCAGCGTGCATCCAGGCGGGCAGTATACCTTAGGATATAGATGCGAGAGCGCTGGCAGAGGATTACTGGCGGTGTGTAGAGATAGGAAATCCGACACCCGAGGAGTTGCGATACTGGAAAAGGGCCAGTCGGGACAACGCTATGCTGCAGTGGGAAGATAGGTTAGAGACACCGCGCGTCAGCGTAGAGCTGCTTACGGCTATTCATCCTGTTTTCTGGGATTGGATAAAGCACCCTGGAGCATTGTTATTTCACCTCACACAGATTTTGACGAGGCATGGCTACTTCGACCGTTACCTGTGTGAGGTGGTTCAGCTTTATTGGAATAAATATCCTTTCATCCTTGTGGTGAATACCGAGACACAGCTAGGCATGCCTTAGCTGAATGCCCTGCTTGGGCACAAGAAAGGGCAAAACTCGTTGGGATCACTAAAGCGGGCTTCTCACTGCCGGCATTCATTTTCGCTATATGCTGGTCACAGCAAAGAAGCCTGATAATTGTTATGCGAGGCAAAAGAGAAAAAAAAACAGCTAAGGGAAGCGGACATTAGATCCACCTCGGAAGCTCCAAGGCTAAGACAACAAAACAGAGTATTATCGCCTTTGAAGAGTCAGAGGGTGACGTCTTGTGGAGGACGTCGCGAAGTCGCGTCTGGTTAAAAAGATCCTAGTTGACGGTGCGCTATGTATTCCAGCTTACCTCAATGTTGTTTATGGAGTATTATCTCCCAAGATGAAACTTTTACGGTAACAGCTGGTGGAGACGGGGTCGTGTGTCTCAGCTTTCCCGTGGCTCCTTCATTGGCGGAAGAGCGCTGGTGTTTAGTGGGTAGTGGTAGCCCCTCCTTGGCTCTCGAGTCCCACGAACACCCCCCGGATCTCCCTGATTTGAAGGCAGGCTGAAATGTATTCCCCAGCGAAAAGAACGTTGTGTGCTAAGTCCACGAAAAATTGTTATTAAACCAGCCTATTCGTTTTTTGAAAAGTGCATTTAAACGGTTAAAACCCAGGGTTGACGATAGTGAATTATTTAAATATTTTGTAGAATTAATTTCGTTTTAAATTCACTAGAACTCTTGAATTATTAAAAACGGATGAACGAGTTGATCCGTTCTGCGTACAGTAATTGTTATTCCAGTCGAGTGACTTGAGTCAAGTGAAATAAATGAAACTACACACGCGATTGAACAAATACAGAATACTGCTAGTATATTAAACTTATTTCCACAAAGGAACCGGTGAAACCATTGCTTTCACAATGAAATATTTTGTATCCTTAACAAAGACACAAGTATATACTTCCTCGTATAGTTAGTTATTCTTTATGAATTTAATGTCCTGCTGCCTCCTATTTTTTTCCGCTTAAATTTATTGCAGGACACAAGAAGGATTATATCATTCCTCCCAGGCTCTCGCCCCTTGGGTTCCCTACGTTTATATCAAAGGGTCAGAAGTGGCGGCCGCTGTCGATCCTTGAGACACAGGAGTAGCTGCGGTGGGAAAGTGTGGTGGGCTTTGTTCATAAAATCTATTGGCTACATGCAAAAATATGCTCTAGAGAAGGTGCTTGTTCCTTGTACATGGTTCAAGCCTTGTCGTGGTGGTGTGGCTTAGTAGCCTGGGGTGAACCCAGGCGAAGTCAAGTTAACCGAGGGGGATCTTTGCACCCCTCCTATAGGAAGGGGGGACTTAAGCGCAGGAGGAGGTGCCGCCTTTTGTGCTCATCTTATAGGAAAGATACTCTTTTGTCTCCTCTTATAGGAAGGGGAGACAAAAGAGCAGAAAGAAGCAGCGCTTTCGCGCACGGGGCAAGGGGTGAAGATGGGAATCTCACCCAATTACACTATCCCAAAGTCGGTGGGGTATTCCTGTAGTGCTGGGCAACCCCATCTGTGCAGGCGGAGTTGGTCCCTTAGGGGTGACTAGCCGTCGAGGTGCCCTGATGATTGTTGTTCCGGGGCACCTCACCAAGAGCGGAAATGATGGCTCTCGCGGTGGTTCTTGTGGATATTCGGCACTATCATGTGCCGCGAGTCCCACATACCACTGGACCCTACCCAGAGCCGGTGACGGCGCGTCAATGCATTTCCCCACGTCAAGAAAAAAAAAACAAAAAAAGAGGCTACTGAGCCCCACCGCCGCGACAAGGCTTGAACCATGGTGGGGATGTCTCCTCACCTCCTTTTATTCATCCTAGTCATAACCAATTCATATATCGGATAACATTGGGGCCAGCTAACTAATCTAGAGGATTTGATAAGGGGCGAGATTTACACGTAGCAACTGTCATCTAACCTTTGTAATCTAGATGGGAAATCAGGCCTAATCATAGATTGGATCTAATACGAATACACGATGCCGGGTTCCCCGAGGTGATTCCCTTCACCGTAAGAACACTCAGAAAATGTGCTTAGGTTACAAAAAAGTTATTCGTCGGGCGGGTACTTACTACTGGTATTATTATATTATACCCACGTCGGTACATGTCAGAAGCGCTAACCTCTAGACCACCGACTCTCTTCTCGTGTGTCGCATGACATAAAAATACATTTCGATTGTGCACTGATACATGTGTGCATCTGATGAAAGTACAGCTGCCGCAGGCTGTTGCTAATCGTGCCAGCTGGGATATTTACGGTCCCCAGAGACATACCATCTGATAATCATATGTCCTGCCTGTTGGGGCTTTACTTGATAACGCTATGTTCGGATTTACACCGTGCTATACACTATGTGCTTTTAATGAACTAAATAATATAGATTTATAGTGAAATTATATTTCCACAAAAATCAACTACAGTAAAATGTAATTCATTAAACCATGTAAAAGTGACAAAGATTTTGAAGAACTCGTACACCTAGTTATACGTAGATATAACAAAGTCTTCCTGATATCATAAAGTCAATAAACGTAATTTTAATTTAATACTTACTAAAATACACGAAAATTCATAATTATTACAATATTACTTACAATATCTTATTAGACCATGATTGTGGTAAACTAAAGAAAACCTCCATATTATATATAGTTTTTTTATAGTACAGACTAGAGCAACGAGCAAACGTGTCACATATTGGCAAGTGATCTCTGACGCCTACAGACACCTGCACCTCGCTTTTCCAAAAAAATAAATATGCTAAGCTATAGTCTTTAAAATGGCTTTACTGTATCTATATATATATATGTATATATATATAGTTTTTATAATATAGCGCGCAGACAAGCTATCGGAATATTTCGGTAACTACCGACGCCCATATACATCCGCACATTTATCATGCAGATGCGTTGCCCTCCTTTTCACCTATCGTCTAATGGGCAATATAGTTTATTAAGGCCCTAACAAACTAGACATGGGAATCGTGTAAATTTTTGTGCAAAGACGATAAGCTTTAAAAATAACCGAAGTCTTTATTTTTGTTGGTTGAAATAATAAATTGTGAAAGCGCATTACTGTAAGTATGAGTTATAGTAGAACGGTGGGTTTATTGGTGAGTTTACATTGAACAATTTATGTTGTAACGATACGTAGTTTTATTTTATTTGTTACTGATTTCGTGGTCTCGTGGTCAGCGGGATTAGCCACAGACGTGAAGTCCCGGCTTGAAATCCCGGGTCGGACCAAACAAAAGTGTTATTATGATTTTTGAACTTCTAATAACAATCTTGATTTTGAAGTTAGCGCTGTTTGAGGAGCAACTGTCGGTCCAACGCCTGAGTGCTCTCCGGTCGTGTCGGATTGCCGCGCCATTGAAATAAGAGGAGTAGGGAATAGAGAGCGCACATGCGCCTGCGCAAAAACTTGTGCGCTGTAATAAGTCCGGCAATTTGTAGCCGAAATTCAGCTTGGACAAAATTATAACGATGACACTTTTTCTTTAGTATATAATATCAGGAAAAAAAGTTGAAATATACTTTACAACGTCTTCTCAGACCTACTGAATATACCCAAATTCGGTTGAGTTGATGTTAGAAGTAGATAGTTGCAGCTAGATTATTGATTGTCTATTTCAAGTGGCAAGTTTTTTAAAAATATTCTTTGAGCACACAGAGCCTCATGACAACTAGCGACGCCCATAAACAACCGAACAATAGTTTTTCAAATGCATTGTCCTTCTTTGTTCCTATACGCTACCGGCTGATAACAAACCGCACGAAATAGGACATGGAAGCTGCCAGTTTACGCCGGTATCATGTGAGGTGAAAGGTAGCTCCCCGGTCGTGCCGACGCGATTCCGCTGCTAAACAGCATGGCACTACTGTAGAAGTGTATTTCATGGTTCATCAGACCATGATTTGGTTGCGATCTAAAAGTATTAAAATATTTAACAGTGTTCTGAAGACTGTAAAACACTCAGCACTATATAAAATAGTATAGAATAGAATGGAATGGGATAGGACGGGACGGGACGGGACGGGACGGGACGGGACGGGACGGGACGGGACGGGACGGGACGGGACGATCGGTACGCAAAGCCTTTGTATATCACTTTTAGAAATGATCTCAGTCTTAGTGGAAACGCTCGACAGCAGAACGACATTAGAGCAGTTTGCTACGTATTACAATATTTTACATAGGAAATAAATTCGCTTCTCAAAATATTATTATTTTTCAATATATTTGTATTGATTTGTATTGTATATAATATTCAATAAATTCCTTGCTTTATATCGTATTGGCGTACATTGAACTAACGAAAAAGTCTGACGTTTTTGTTTTTCTATAGTATTCAAACTAGTAATCGGTGCCTTTCTATGCCACCGGATACTCATAGACCGCATGAAATGCGACATCGAAACTATGTGTACGGAAGGTACCTCCCCGGCCGTGCCGGTCCAATTCCGCTACAATGCAGCATGGCACTGCCTCTTACTAAATGTGTAACGGTGGAAGAAATGTGAGACATGAGGAGTAAGTGAGTTCCGACCCTTGTCACCTACAACAACGGCAGCTTCTATCTGTCCTCTGCTTGACGTAACGCTCTGTTTGCCACCACTCTACTCGCATCCATTCGGGGCTGGCTATTATTTGACATAAAGATCGTCATCTAGCCTGGTGCCCTACCAATTACGTTATACCTTCTCTTAACTACCAAAGAGAGCCTGCCTTTAAGAAAATATTTTTATAGTACAAGGTCGAAAAGTCGTAGCCCTTGGGTGATTACCGCTGCCCATATATATTTCCCCCTCAATGGGCTACCAGAAACGCCATATCTGCCACCACTATGGTCCCTCCTATAATTATTATAATAAAACGGAAGGAAAAAAAACTACTTTTTTGTGTTTTGAAAACGGTTTTCATAAAATAAATTGTCACAAAATTACAAGATGAATTCTCAAATTGCTTGCTTGTCGCTATTCGAATATTATTTCGCTGATGCGGCTCAAAGAGTTGCCAGAGACTCGTATCTTCCTTCCCCCGGAATTAAAAAATCTCGAATTTAGATTTGGTTTTATTCGATTATTTTATAAGGCCTCCCAGATATCCTTCTACACTATTTGATATTCACATTACCTGATATGTGCAAAGTGGCCTTTTGTATATACATTTTCCTGTTCTATCTGCGGTATCGGAACCACAATATTTTCTTCGATATTTACTACATATCATATTATATAATTTGCAGGTAAAAATTACACGCGTTCATGAAATATTTCTATTTTTTTATAAAATATTTCCGATGATTTTCATAAGGTGTATAACAAAATTAGTCCGATGTCAGAATATTCTAGAAACAATTTGCAACAGTGAGAAATTTTCGTGTTGGGCTCAGCGAAGTTTTGCCGCGTAAACGACGGAAGTTGAAAGCTCATTTGCCGTTGAAAATTAAGAGCGTGTACTGAAGGGGTATTGCACACACTTTGGTGACTCCAAACGATTATGATTGTTTTAATTGCCACACGCCTAAAACACGTTCACACGAAAAGAAAACATAGAAGTTTTCAGCTTATGTGATTTTCCAGAGGTGTAGGTTTTTCACAAATGTACGTCGTGTAACTTAAACATATCCTCACCTAATTTAAACGTCATGATTTTCATCAACTTTTGTGTATTCTTGGACAATTTGGTATAATTTACTTTATATATTATTTTATTAATTTACTAATTTCCTATATATTTTTAATTTACTATATATAGAATAGTGAGGGAGCCTTTTTAAAACTACCGACGCCCCTGAATATCCGTAATTTTTATGCCGGTGCTTTTCGCTCGTTCTTCCCCAATTGGCCACCGGCGGAGTGAGTACAAACTGCACGAAACGCGACACCGAAGATGTCATTTTATGTCGGTATCATGGAAGCGAGAGGTACCACCCCGGACTTACCGGCCCAATTCCGCTGCAATGTAACATGGCAGTGCCTCTTATTAAGTTATCATTACTTTTCGTAAAGATTTTTAATTGTGTCAGTTGCAGAATCTGTAAAGATGACGTTGAAACATGCGAAAATATTTTTTTTATTCTTTTGAAAGAACTTTCTTTTTCCTAACAAATCTGCTGACTTAGTATTAACCTGCGGTCAGAATACAAATACTATTGCTTTGTTTTGCAAACGAGAATTTCTATGGTATTACACCAAAACGTATAGTAACTTTGGCGTACGAATTCGCATTACAGGTATTTGCGCGGCAGGTTCTTGTCTTGCAGCGAAGATTTGGGCGAGACGAAGTTTATGGGTTCAAAATAGAAG
This sequence comes from Eumaeus atala, assembly GCA_017140195.1. Classification (NCBI taxonomy): domain Eukaryota; kingdom Metazoa; phylum Arthropoda; class Insecta; order Lepidoptera; family Lycaenidae; genus Eumaeus; species Eumaeus atala. Next base: position 54,507 of record JAFELO010001463.1, read on the forward strand.
ACAGGTCATTCAAAGACCATTCCACTGCCTAACCAACGGACCTGTGCACTGTCCCTGCTCTACTTCTACTTCTAATACTACTTGATATTTGATTTCTGCGAATCGATACTTGATTAATACGAGGATCATCATTTGTCATCATCATTCATGAAGGAAGAAAATCATATATTTTGGTTTATTGATACTAAAATGACACAACTCCATTTATTTTCATATTCTGAAAGATGTTATACGAAATTTCAATCGAACCACCATTAGGAGATAAATGTAAATTTAGGAGCGAAGTAATACGCACATATTTTCACAATATATTTCATATAGGCGCAATAATTTTAAGTGCCAAACGTATGCCTTTTCCATCTTTATATGGCGTTATGAAACTGTCAAACCTCCATTCATATTCAAATTGCGCTGCAATAACTCATGATGATATGGAGAGCTATAAAATATCAAATACAGGATCGCCCAGAAGCCGAGGAGAGCATTCCTTTTTTCGTAATATCCCATGTTTATATTTTCCATTTATTTCCATATTTAAAATGTATTAATATTTGCATTGAAAAATAATGTGGCTTTTGGTAATATCGAATATTTTTGCGCGTACTTTACTTTCGATGTTGGGGAAGTATAAAATGACGTTTTTAATTATTGATAGCGGAAAGTAATCTGTTTCAATCATCGGCCTTCAAATACGTGATTTCATTCTGTTGTATAATACCTGAATATAACTTGATAATTATTAAACACCGTAAACAACATATTAGTATCTACGAAACAATACCTAATCATATTTAAATTCAAGTTTTGATTAAATATAGTTAATTATTAGGGCACGACTGGCGAGTACGAGACTAGTTTTATTATAATAATAATAGCAATAGCATGACATTTATAATAAGTGAGCAATAGCTTAGTATATAGCAATAGCAAATAACGATAACACTGGTACTTATATTCGATATCTTATATTCGGTGCGACTACAGTCAGGAAAATGTCCTACTAGTTATACTGGTATGTACTGGCACCACAAAAAGTCTACAATAACATATTTTTTAATGTAATTGTTAGCATCTTATAATTCATCTGCGAATTAAAAACTTTTTTATTTTGTACAACAAAGACACAGAACACAAGACAGAAGATGTTAAACTAAATCCAGTTTGCGATGTGAAAATGGTGTGGGGTGATAGAGCGTACATAATTGCTGTGATTGCATTTCAAAAGTAGGTATGGAGTCAAATGCAATTTTTAAAAGTCTCCATACACACAAGTGTAACAAAAATAAAAAATAAACTAATGCCAATATTCGTCAAAAGTTTGTGTACCAGATTATTAATACAATGAGACTTCTTCTGTTTTGACACAGAGAGTTCTGGCCGCCCACGTAGTATTCGTGCGAAAGAGTTGGTCAAAGCAATAAGCGGAAAAGTCGAAAGAATCCTGTCCGATAGCTTAAGAGTTTGTCAGAAATGAAGATAGCATCTAGAACCATGTCACGTAATATAAAAGATGACCTAGAACTTGCAGCCTCTAAGAATCGCATTGGTCATTTTTAATTGCTAGATTTAAGATGAATAGGGTGGTAAAATCGAAACAACTGCTGTAACGATACGCAAAGGGAGTTCACAGAATAAATTTGTTTACGGAAGAGAAAATTTTACAATTGAGGAATATTTTAACATACAAAATGACCGTATTTATATTCATGCTCTAAAGGAAGCTTCCCAATTAGTAACTGAGTGCGAAGTGGGCATTATCCGACTTCAGTGACGGGCTGGTGGGGTATGAGCTATGAGGGTCTTACTAAGCCATATTTTTGTGAAAAAGGTATCAAAACATTCGCACAAGTGTATCAAGATACCATTCTTGAGAAGGTAGTTAAGCCTCTTCATAACTAAGTGTCCAAAGACTAAGTGTGGTCCTTCCAGCAAGACTTGGCGCCGGGTCATAAAGCTCGGTCCTAGCAGTATTGTTAGGAAGCGAACATGTCGGACTTCATCAGAGCCGAAGATTGGAATCGTCTATTTCCGATCTTAATGCGCTGGATTGGTTATATTGAATTACAGCTTGATCTAAAAACGCCATTATAATTTGGAGTCCCTAAAACAATCCATACGATCGGCAGTGATGAATTTGCCCACGAAAAGAGTGCATGCTTCTGTTGATAACTGACCTCAACGTTTAAAGCATTGCGTTCCAGCCAATGGATAATGGAAATGTTATTTGCAAAACAATTTTTTTTGTTTGTTACAATATTTGTGACAAGACTAGGCAATATTAAAATTGGATCCTGTATATATATATATACTTGTGTTACAGCTACTAGACAGAACAGAAGTATACTGAATACTTTTATAGATTTAAAAAATATTATGAATTTATTATTCCTGCAGTGAGTAGTCGTCAATGAAGTAGGTATATTAAAAACGAGAATACGAATTATTTTTTTGGAGTTCTCGTTTGCTCTTCTTTTCTATAAGAGGAAAGGAAGAGGCCATGCTGCATAGGAGGAGTTAGTGGCATGCATAGTGCATAACATCCTCGTATGCAACGAAATTGGGCCGCCACGACAGGGGAGGTACCTCTCGCTCACATAATACCGACGTAAAGTGACACCTTTATAGTATAGTGACAAACGAGAAACCGGATCCAATTGGGCGACTATCCTCGCCCGTTAACATCTGCGCGTTAATGCATATGCGCCGTTCTTCTTCACCCTGACTTATCAAATCCGCACGAAACGTGACCGTATATCTTCACTTTACACTGGTATTATATGTGCGTCGAGCCGGCGCAATCTGGCGCAGCGTGAGTCGTGACACATCATCTGCTCTGTACTCTATAACTTTTATCATGTTAATAACACATTTTAATGTTATAAAAAGGAAACGTTTGATTATTTGTATTGAATAAGCTCAGATGGACCGACTTGGAAAAATAATCTACCATTAGAATCCTACATTTTGGCAGATGATAAATTTTATAAAACGTTAGATATAAATATGAAAACATCAATTATGTAACAAAAGGTGTGATTAAAATATCAAGATATATCCTTACATAGCTGCAGAAATGATTAACAACTAACTGCGCCAGGAGACGTTGTTCTGTCCTAAACTGAATTCATGTGTAAATGTTGGAGGTAAAGTGTAATGTTTACGAGGCCGAAAATAAAATTCATAATAATTGTATTTTTCTCGCGTTAAAGAACTTATAGCTGATACGAAACACCGGCATGAAATAAGACATATAATCTGCGGTCAATGAGATGAGCATGCTGAAGCTACTCCCTGCCATTACATTAGATTTAATAACGTGCAAATCATCATTAGAGAACACCGATTCCTGCCAAGGATGGCCCGTGAGTCTATTGAAATTAAAAAGAACATCCAAAATTTTAACAGAAAAGATGGCTGGGTTCTTCCTCCCGCCGGGGACCCAATTATAATTGTAATGAAATCAAGAACTAAACATAACACCTCAAGGCAGCAAGATATGATAAATGCTGTTTTGTTTTGTTGTTTTTTGTTGCGTTAATAGGAACAGCTAAATAATTATAAGTATTCGCGTACTTTTAATAAATTGTGACATCAGGACATCTGTCGCCTCAGTTCACACATGGTAATGGTTGTTGTAAGGTTTCTGAAACGTCTGGATAGTTACATAATTAAACAAACCGCGAAAAATCGATAAAACCTGTAAAAGTAGTTTCATTGTAATGAGCAACAGTAACATTCCCGTAAACTTAAGACATCAATATATCCGCATGAAGCCGCTACTGACAGCTGGAACATATTGCCCGCTCAGATAAGCTGCAATGCATCAATAATCTTTCAATGATTTGTCAAATGAAACAGGAGATCCAAATATGTAAAATCCTATTTGGAACATCGTTACTATATTCATGAAGCAATGAGCTGTACATACGAGTAGGTGAATTTTAATAAGCAATAATGAGTTTCCCTGTAAAAGCAATTACTATGTTAACATTGTTATAACATTTACAGGACTTTAGCGCAGTTGTGTTCACACAAAAAAAACTATGCACATACAACAAAGTTTCCGGTCGCCCATTGAAGGTTAGGAGGATAGGAGAGCAACGCATCCGTATGACAACTGTGCGGAGGTTTATAGTCGTTGGTAGTCATCACAAGATTCCACCTGCTCGATTCTCCCTCTATACGATAAAAAAAGCAAGAAAGGCAAAGTATATTATCCCTCTACCTGAGCAGATGTTAATTTTAGAGTTGTTATAAAAATTCGCACAAACACATACATCATCACGCTAGCTCGTTAATGGGCTACCCCAGTAGAGGAACCAAGTGTATGAGATTTGGCAGGTTATTGAAATCCTCAATCGAAATTTCACCCAATGTATTGTTTATTCTTATTAACCAACTTTAAAAAATACACACTAATTGACCCCATCCTCAGATGTGATCAATTTGTCTGTAATTTTTAATGTTTAATCTCAGAAGAGTTCTGAGGTCACCGGGTGAACCGGTGAAGAAAAGCAAATAATTTTGATGATTCCTTTTCGGTTTGAAAGGGCATAATTTAAAGTTGGTCACAGTGTCACCGAGTGATCTGATGATGTAATCATAGAGAAATCGAAGGCAACCCTTAAATTACTTTTCAAAATCATTTGTATTAACGTCTGCCGGTCATCATTTCATGTCGCTGATCCGATGACAGAAGGTTACAGCTTCCGAGCAAATGCCATCTTGCTGAATCGCCGGTTATAAACTCGTTTTTATTCAAAATGTTAAACTTTTGAGATGATCTCGTGAACATCAAATCAGGATCTGATCGCGAGATTCCGAATACAGTAGACACAATCCTCAAATTTTGTATCAGTAAGCTGATGGTGCAAGGTGCTGTTATAAGCAGTTAAAAGTTAAGAAAAAATATCCAATTATAAATCAATTTAAAATATAATTTGCTCTATTTGATAAATCAATTTAAAATATAATTTGCTCTATTTGATAAATCAATTTAAAATATAATTTGCTCTATTTGATAATTTCACTATTGAGGTAATCACTGTATTGCCAAAAAAATGTTTTGATAACAAAAGCCCAGAACTGTTGAGGGCAACCCTCAAAATTTACATGCTCATACGTGTTTTGTGTACAAACAGTCCAATGGGCCACCGGCTACTTATTAACCACACGAAAGAAGTGAAAACGTTACGAGAACGATTTCACCTCAACCCCTCAAAACTTAGAGATGATACCGTCACCATCTGATAATACCATCATACTCTCTAAGTATACTCGAATTTGTCAACAAACATTTGTTTTTCTACCACGATATAAAATAATAAATTCCTAATCTTTGAGATCGAAGTTCCATCTTAATATAAAAAAGTCTTCCAATACAGTTTGAGGTTAGATCCTATTTTGTATATTAAAAAAATTGAACGTCATACGTCATAATAAGTTAGTCAATGGAGTCGGTTTGTTTTTTTACAAAAAATATATTCAAAAGGCTTTTTCAGCAGATACACTGGATGAGGGTTGATAATGAAGGAAATGTTTAATCATCGTCGTAATCATAATTATTCCGCCTCAGTTATTGTTAGTCTTTCTCAAGGAGCGTTACGCACCCCGGGATACTGGCAAAAAAATGGCGGCAATTTATTAGGGCGGGAATAGCAGAAAAGGGAATTGAATTGGTTGATTGACGTTGATAATTATAATTGGGAATCAGTAAAGATTATTCCTTGTCCATGGAACAAAGAGTCCTTTCAGAATTCCTCTTCAAAAGGTAATAAAATCGTCGACGCTTTCACTTGAAAACTTTGATTTGTAACAAAATTGAAATACTTTTATTATTTTTGTAATATGGCTGGAAATAATAAATTCCGATTCATATGCCACACGCCAATAGTTAATGAACTAAGAGAGAATTTATAAAGTAAAATATCTCTTGCCACCACTTATTTGATTTTGAATAAGAAGTGTAAAAAAGTGGAGTAATGTTATCGAACTACATTGGACTATTGGTAATATCAAATAGTAGTAGTAGATAGTAGTAATAGTAGAGGCAGCCTCGTTGTTCTGTGTCTAAGACTAAATAAAATACGTGTAGCATACAAACTAACGTAGATATAATGACTTAACCTTTATACAGGGTATTGGAACACCGGCAAGCTTTAAGGACCAGAACAACATAAAAACAACTTTTGTTCTGCGTCCTTTTCACACAAAAATAAATAACGTGAAAATGAAATATCCCGACAGTACAATAAAACTTAAAAAGTAATGTGTCCAGTTATGTCGAAATCCGTTCCTCGCGTCTATAATATCTGCTGTTTATTCTTCTACTGCTGTTTTAAAAATAAACGTGTGTAAAAAATGATGCTATTTATACGTAATTAACAATTAATATGATTACAGTAATTGGAGCCATTAAAGAGATTAGCTACAGATTGTCTGTATTATTATCATTACTGCTAGTGTCCTGGTATGCGGCTTTATTTACCGGAACTCAAATTATGAACTTTTTTAAATTTAAGCCGAGTTGTTTAATTACCTGTCATGACAAGTTCAAGTCTGATCTCTTACATTAATACAGTTGTTTTCAATTAACGTCTAAACAAGACGAGGCGTTCATGAAAGCGTCGTTTTAAGTAGATCACCGGTGTTCGTCTCGCGCCCTAGTTGGCATTTCAATGTAGATCAATTCGTTTTTAATCATTTGCACTGATTGCTGCTCCGACATTATTCGAAGTATATTGAAAAAAAAAAAACGAAACACGTAGACTCGGTACCAATAATAGTCGTTGTGTTTTTATTAAGGTGTGTTCAAAACGACTTGATTGAAAAATCGATTAACCGATTAAGGTAGTGTTAGTGTTTCATGGTTTGGTAATTATTGAAGTATTTGAAAATTTTTATTCTGCGACATCGGATAACGATTAGCTTATATGATTATGACTTGCTTATTTCGATTTATTTGATAATATTTTGCAATGAAGAGGAAGAAGATTTTTTTTCGTACAATTTATGAGCCTATAGAACATTTTTAGGGTTCCGTACCTTAAAACGCAAAATCGCAATCCTCATAGGATCACGATGTTATCCGTCTGTCTGTCAGTCTATTTGTACGCTTGTCAAGAACTTTAGTGCGATCTCATAGGCAATATGCACATAAGCGGCTGCATCTTTTGATAGCATTGATTTAGAAATATGATTTTCCAGTGCTTTAAACATTTGCAGTCCTTAGTATTCGACGTGAACTACAGTTACATCCTTGTAAACCTTTCTGAGAAAAAGGTGTTGAAAGACATGCTGACGAACGGATGGAATTTTATAATGACACAATACTTATAGCCCCCGTCAGTACTGAAGTTAGTGTACAAGTCGTACTCACACTTGGTCTGTTCTTTTAATTTACGTTGGGCGTAACATATGCGGCACTTCCACTATATTCCCAGATTACGAACTAAAATATACCCATAATCATTATCCAATAAAATATGATGTATCCTATGAAAAAATATCGACAAACATTTGAATCTGGCATATAAACAGGCCGGTAGAAATGAGTGACACGCATGCTCCACATTTTAATCGCTGTGAATCAACAAACCTTCCGTCCTTTGAGAGCTGTCAATATTATTGGAATGTGTACTCTACATGTTACATACTGCCATACTCATATAATCAATATAGTGTACGCACTTGTACATATTATAAGTAAGTGCTTAATAACTTCAAAGATAAAAAAAACTATCTTTGATGCTCTTTATCATATTAGAGCGGTTACCACGGTAGATAACTGTGTTGGATGGTGATGAGATTTACTGTTTAGATACCTATCTGTATGGGTATGCTTTCTATAAACATCGTGACTTAAGGTATTGTTGGGATTACGGATGATCAAAACATCTAAGAAAGCTAAATAATTATTTGCCTCTTACGCTTTTGTAAATAGAATTTTGGAGTTTAAACTTTTTAGATGGTTTAGGAATATGATTACTTTATATTTAGGTAAAATTGTGAAAGTATCATCAAAACACCTCTTGTAGAACCTTGTGTTATTGGTTATTGAAAGGTCGAAGGGCAGCCTCCTCACAGTAGTCCATAAAGATGTCTGCGGTTATTGGGGATATCGGCGAACCCGGCGCAACTCTACTTTCTCGTAGAATTGATGATTCCACATCGTATAGCCAGGCGTGAGGCAAAGTTTTAGTAGTTAAGCATGGCTCAGTGGTAGGTTACTATCTTTTAGCCTTCTTATTACTATTATTCTTATTGGTAGGCATGTAAATAGGGACTGTACATCAAACCTGACCATTTCATTGTCATAGAGGTATAGTTGTTGTATAACTTCGACAAAGTTATCTGAATCCCTTGCAAATGCTTTAGTGAATCCACGAAATGGTGATAGAAAAAGGATGTAAACGTGAAACGTGGGGTTAGTTAAATAATTAAATATACCGCGATAATAATAACATGACACAATACTTTTAAGTTTCTTTTCATTGTTATTATCTTTTAATTTAATTTAGTTGAAATTTAATTTCTTTGTATTTTTTAAATGAAGCACCCCAATTTCTCTAAGCAATCTTCCACAACGTGATGGTTGTCTATATCGCTTTAAAGCGATAAATTCGCCTTATTGTATATTCGCTTTAATTATTCATCGAAATGATTTTTTGTAAAACTTAGAGCCATGTTGCACTGCATTTGAGTTTGGACAGCACAACCGGTTAGGTACCACTTCACTCACATACTACCGCAAATTAGTAATATAATAATAATAATAGTTGTCGTGTGTGTGTTTGTAAGAATAATATAAATATTGGATATCAACGTGTATATAGCATTTCAAAAGTACTCTAATTTGAATTTTTAAAACTTCGTTCAGTATTGCAAGTAATCGATTATTTAGTGACAACGCTAAGACTAGTTCTATTAAGAACTGAAGGAAATATGCTTTTTTATTAGAACTTGCGAATTTGTAGAACATTTAAACAAGTTTTTTTATGACGGATGTAACTTATATTCATACTTTTACTAGCGATCCGAGCTGGCTTCGTTCGTGAATAACAACCTATAGACGAAAACCTTCCATAAAAATAGCCATAAATATTGGTGAAGTTCTGATATATGGTGTCTGATACCTCCTACAATAATGTGAACTATATCTCATTTACGCTCGCTTTATGTTATAAAGCGAAAATACTAAACGTTTGCAATTAATTCATTTTTTATAATTACTGGACTAATTTACCGAAAAATATTTCACTATTAAAATACTATAAGTAATATCCCATATCGAATATGGTATCAATATTACAGCGAATGGAGTTGTGGCTGAAATTCTTGTATAAAAAATAAAAACAAAACAATCAGAATAAAAAGCACAACCAGGGCTTCCGTGTGAGTGGGGAAGGATTTGTTAAGAGCGCATTATCCACCCATCAAAAGGTATTTATTTTTGTATTTGTATTAATTTATATTTTCGTTATTTCGTCTAACCCGTAACGATAATTATTTTTTCATAAGACGCTAGTACATTTTTTATTTTAATTATCTTTTCATCAACTTTTAGTAGAATAAATAAAATGCGTTCAAAAACTTTTGCGTAAGCGCTACGCGTATCGCCAAGCGTATTTTTGTGTACCCAAAAAAGACTTTTGAGTATTTTGTCGTAAAATATATAATGACATGCCCGGGGAAGTCCCCGGGCGCGCCGTCCCAGTTTAGTTGCATAATAAGTAGAAATATGTGGCGTGGCGCTACCTCTGCTGAAAATCTAGCCTCATCAAATATCATGATTTTAGGCAGTGATATTGATCGATTCAAATATGAGTTTTTTCAGTGTAAATAAAAAAATCACCTAACCACAAAGATTTGGCCTTGGAACCATAGTATATTATGGGTCCAAGGCCAAATCTTTGTGGTTAGGTGATTTTTATTGGCATAGTATCTTATTTCTCTGTATTCGAAAATCGACGCCATTGTTGTTGTTATATCAAGCAACGCCGCGGGTGTTAAAATTAGGTACGAGAAGGCATCAAAAAGGTAGATAAAGATCAATAACGCTAGCTTTTTTGAATAAAGTATAACACTGAACAGTTTCTCGGGGAATTCCACTCAGTCGTATCCAATCTATCAGATCGGCAGTGCGTTTTTGTTTTGTATTTTTTGTTTCTGAAAACAGTAAAAGAAGTGTCTGTACATAAAATATGCTTAAAAAAATAAAAAAAAAATAGACAGACAGGAAAATTATAGAAAAAAATTGTCTGTATGTTTGTCTATTGGTACACGCTTAGCTTCGAAACTAAAGAACGGATTTCATACAGACGTTTCTGTTGTATAGCTAATAAGCCTGAGCAACATCTAGGATGTAAGTAAAATTGCGCGAACGAAGCCGCGGGCACCAACTAGGAATTAATGTAGGCGCATATTACAGAGAATAATTGTTAAACATACAACACTTTTATATTACGTGCTGTTATTGGTTGAAATATTGAAAGTAGATTTCTCATTAGTAAGTAGACAAGAAAATATTTGTTTATCATCGATCCATAAATTACTACAGGCGTAGAGGTTCGGAAATATCAAGTGGTTAATATGACAGTAGCATTATCGTTCAGGGAAATGGAGAATGGGAAAGGTAATTATAGGCCTGTAAATACGTAATAAAAGGCTTAATATTTATATCTAACAATATATGTCCATATATTATTTATTAGTTTTTCCCACGTCTTCGTCCATGGAGATTAGGATTGATCTTTTTATACAACCAAATAATGACAAATTGTAACAAGTGACTTCATTGAAACATTTAACTGAAGTATAATGAATAGTTATAATTGATTGACGATACATTAGGAGAAACAACTAGGCCGCCAGTGGATTATCAAGGATGATTGCACAACGGAAAGAGGTATTTGTGTCACACGCAATCGATTCGCCCGCTCCCAGCCAATTACTATCGATACACGGCCGAATACTATTCACATTCCCGGCAATCGGGAGACTGTTCACTTGTTGTTGTAACACTGAGTACACCGTCACGCGGCTCGCACTTGAGTAACACTCCGCTTGATACGGTCTTTGTAGTTGCGTCGTAAAATAGTTGCTCTTACTTGATAATATTGAATGTTATGCAGCCTTTTAAAGCTGTATTGCAATGAGTATTTCTATATATAGGTATGCGATTAAATCTTTAATTCTATTTATTGGTGCGGAACACCAATTACTATGCCGATGCGTTGCCCTCTTTTCCTCTCGAGCTACTCACAAAACGCACGAAAGGCGACACCTAAGATGTCACTCTACGGAGATATTATGAGACCGAGAGTCCCCAGTCACGCCGGCAAAATTCCGATGTAATACAGTATAATCTTACTATATAGGTACCTAGTTATTATGATACGGCTTTAAAGAAACGATATTTTTGATAGTTTCGCGTTTTGTATTGTTAATTTAAAATTCAGATGATTCAGTTATTTTATGTCAGTAATAACTATGAGAATACTGAGCTATTAAATCTACTAATAGTATAAATTTACTACACTACACACTAACACCTCACTCACAGCATCTACTAGCAGGCGTTTTTCGTTTTTCCTTTAAAATGCATAAAGCAGTTTTTATTGTATATATAGAACAACAAACGAACGAACGTATATATATAGAACGAACAATCGGAGCCATTTGGTGATTTCTGTATTCCAGGGAAAACAGTATTATATATCAGGACGTTGTAACAAACACCGTATTATTAGCTGCTTTTACAATAATTTAATGATTTGTTTGATGGTTTAACATATTCGTAATATTGCGTGCAAACAATTGACTTATAAGCTGCTTTATGCATTCTAAAATAAAAACGGAAAATTTCCTGCTAGGACAAGCTGTGAGTGAGGTGTTAGTTTTTATGAAGATAAATTTGACTGTTCTACACAAAAAGTGCACTCCAACCTTTATGGCTCGCTCCCGTTTGTAAAGTTACCTGACTTACTTACGATTGTTAAGGTCAGCCAAATGCAGACTTCATAATGTCTTATAATTATTTGGTTTCAGCCGATACGACATCATGAAATTATTTTTTCCAAAACGGTTAATTGGTATAATGAAAGCGTAGAGCCTCTACAAGACTTCGTAGATAGTAGTTTTAGCACCGTATTTTTATAGCATTCAAGGTTATCGGATAACTTTCTGGGAGTCATTTCTGGGAGCCCATATATAAAGGTTAAAGTACAAGCAGCTGCGATGTGCTCGTATGTCTTTCATCCAGTTCGTAGTTGGATCATTCAGATTCTCACAAAACGCATGAAATGTGACAGCGTAGCGGTTGATTCTCACCGGTATATTAGTGAGATATATTATACTAGGTCTGCCTGGATAGGCCGCCATGTAGCAAATTGACTGCCTCTTGTAATAAGTAGTAGTCTATAGCAGAAATAGTTGAGAAGCCTTTTTGTGATTATTCTCGCCCACGAACATCCGAATAGAAGCTGTGAATGCGTATTGCCCTTATCTCTCCTTCTTCTGGCAAATGGGTGTCCTCACAAACCACGACAGCATCAGTGTGACTTCACGGATGTAAAGTAGGTGTATGAGCTACCACTCCGGAATTGGCAGATCGATGCTGCTGTAATGGCACAAATTTAATGAAAATTTTCTAGTCAAGCATTCGTCCCGTAAATTAATACAAACATGACAAAACATTGGAGAAATGTAAGATTGATATTTCTTTTGCAATCGGAGCCTTTTTACGACTACCGACGTCCATGAACATCCACATACACACACTTCTTCGCCCTCCCCTAATGAACCAGTAGCTAGCTACTCACAACCGCATGAAACACGACACTGAAGATATCACTTTACGTTATTATGTAAGCGAGAGGTACCTCGGTGGTGCTGGCCCGATTCCGTAGCATAGAAGGATGTAGTGTAATGCATTCTCCTCCTCCTATGCAGAATGGCACTACCTGTCCCTAGAGTAGGTAGAATAACGTGGAAGCCGATCGACGTCCAACAAGGATGCGAAGTGAACTTTTACCAGTAGTCGTACATTTTTCAAGTACCCACTGTTTATGCTCCAGTTCGATTCTAACTTCAATTCAATTACAGGTAATGGATCCTCGCGGAAAATACAAATATGCGTTGCACTCGACTGTACTCATCTATGGCATTGAAAGAGATTTAAATATATTTTTAAAACTCTCCTCTAACATTTGATTCTTTTTTTTGTCTCATTAACTCATGCCATATTTTAGCGATATTTACATTTCAGCGTCGAAAAATTTCAAATGCAGCGGAACAATTTTTTGAAAATGACTATAAAAACAAGTTTAATGTATATTGTATAGCGGAGGATGAAAATAAGTAATGACAAATGGTATATCTGCTCCCTTGGTGTTTGTTTATACGCAGCTTAAATGGCATGAAACTGGGTCAAAAGTCATTAACTCCGGTCCTTGGTTTTTATGACCCGCGTTAGTTAAAGACTGATTGAAATACTTGCGTTATGTACACCGTTAAGGCGTAATGTTTTATTTACAAATATCTTTAGAGATGGGTTGACTGTAAACATAAGTGTTTTACAACACTCACCTGGAGTCTTTTCGAAATATCTGTACTCTAAAATAAACTGTCATATAAGTGTAAATAAAAAGCTAAGCTGTATGTGTCACTACCTGGTGGTGGTTGCCGTCCACCTTGCTGTAGAGCTCCTGAAATGTCGGGATAGTTAATTAATTAAATAAACCGCGATGATATTTATGGGTAATAACTAGTCTTACCATACTGAGTAAAATTCGCGTAAACTGAACACATCAATATGTGTGTCACTTCGGACAACGACTGAAATTGACACCTTAACATGATTCTGAAGTAAAAGTTGGGGAACAGACGTAAGTGATGTAGTATAACTATTCGTCTGTGTCACGTTACAACAAATCAAAGACATTCTAGTTTACGTGAGAGAGGGACGACGATTTCATTCCCTTATACTTCTTATAAATTTAAAGGAGACAAATATATGTAAAACAATATAACGGTCCGAATATAGTACTTCTACAGATGGCCATAAAAAGGCGGGAATTTAAATACGATGTTAAGGAAGACGTCCGGCTAGCTCAGTTGGTAACGTGTTACCGACTGGGTTTCAGGTGTCGCAGCCTGTGTCATGGCTATGTATGCTCATTGTGTTTTCGCATTTTGGCGAAAATACATTGTACAATATTTTGCGATATTAAGATTCAGTGGGGATACAAAGAGAACAGAATCGCTGAGATTGCATTACTCAAAGTAGGTATGGAGCCAAATGCAACTTTTAAAACTCTCCATACACTTCGTATTAGCAAAATGTTTGTGTATCGTGCTATTAACAGGTACAATGAGACTTCCTCTGTTTTTGACAGAGAAAGATCTGGCGTCCATGTAGTATTCGTAAGGAAAAGGTGGTCAAAGCAGTAAGGTAAATAATTCGAAGAAATCCTGTCCGAAATGAAAAGATTTTATCTCGGGAAATGATGACAGCACCCAATACCATGCCGCGTATTTTAAGAGATGACTTAGTACTCAGTGCCTTGGTTAGTGAATGACTTAGCTGATAAGTTAAATATGACTGGGGTGATAAAATCGAAACAACTACTGAAGGCGTACGCCAAGGGAGGTCGCAGAAGTATTTTGTTTACGGATGAGATTTGTTTACAATTGAGAAACATTTTAACAAACAGAATTAGCGTATGTATGCTCAAGGACCAATTAGTCGACAGTCATGGGGTGTTAGCTATGAAGGAATGCAAGAGCCATATTTTTGTAAAAAAAATCATCTCAACATCGGCATAACTGTATCAGGATACCATTATTGTGAAGGTAGTTAGGCCTCTTAATAACACTATATATAATAAATAAGCATTGTCCCTCCACCGAGCTTTGTCTGAGCTGGGACTGGGCACAAATAAGTTGAAATACAATTTTTTTTAGTTTTTTTTTTTCATCATAATTAGAATCACGTTCCGAATCCATTTGTCACTAACGTGGCTGGTCATTGGATATTCGAAATTAAAAACAAAAATCGTCCTCTGTAATTTAAAGCCTTTGTCTCTTATGACTTTGTCGCAATGCCTGCATCGCGTTTTAACGGTCCTACGAAACAGTCTACATAAATATTAACTTTATGTAGTCTGTTCATTTTTATAAACAATTTGGACAAAAAAAATCACATTCAATATTGCGTAAATATTTTATTCTGTTTTAATTGCAATAAATCGATGTCCTCAAAATTTTGTACGAGGTGGTGCCATGCCCAATTACAGCCGAATTGGACCAGCACGATGGGGCAGGTGCCTCTTGCTCTCTCGACACCGCGGTAAAGTGGCAGACATGTCTCGTCTCAGACGTCTTGTGAGTAGCTGTTGGCCCATTGAAAGGGAGGAGGAAAGGAGGGCAAAATATCTACATGACAATTATGCGGATATCTATGGGCGTCGGTAGTCGTCAAAAGGCTCCTATTACTCGTTTGCCCCTATATACTATAAAAAATTACCCATTAGTAATAGAAACATTTTTTTCCAATTTTAGCTATAAATTTGATGTCGGTATAAAAAATATGTGCTTTCTCTATGCAAAGGCTTTACCTTATTACAATATCAATACCTACTATATGCAATGCAATCACAGCGATTTTGTTCACTTTATTACGATATTAAAGTGGAGTGGGGTATCCCTCCATTTTAATATCGCGAAATATTGTACAATGTATTGACGCCAAAATGAAAAAAAGACATAATAAGCAATCGTACAGATTCCAAATTAAAATGTTACATTTTTTTTACTTTTAATTATAAGAGTATTTATGGTCAGACTCGGTATAATGACCAACGATCGGTCCCGGCTTCACCTGGGTTCAATAGGTTACAAAATTCAACAAATTATACCATCAAATTTTCTCGAGAATTGCTCGATCTGTATGTGGAACTGCACAATGAACATGAGAAATATGAGAGAGCACACGAGCCTTTTGATCATCTACAATTGAGTGACTAACTTTTTTCATGTGCTTTTACGTAGTGAGAAGAAACGCAGGGACACTCCTTGAGAGGAGTAAAGGAGGATAACGCATCTGCAGAATGATTATGCCGACGATTATGGGTATAGGTAGTCATCAAAATACTCCGAGTACCTTTTCTCCTACTATCGAATAATAGAAATATCCTCGCCTTCCTGCGGTTTGTACATATTATGGTCCAGTCCAATTCTCAATCGCGATAAGACTGTTGTCACTGTACGTTGAAACTCTTTATTTGCAGGCTCTGTAACCGACAGCTGTAGGAGCAGAATGATCCTGAAATAAAGAATCAAACCCATAGGGGCAGATGTATGGAGTGTATCACTCGGGCAATCGTTAGACGTCGATCGAAATGATATGAGGGTTGCTAAGTGACCTTTCTTACTGGGTCAGATTAAATATTTCGTGGAATACGAATCTCGTAAGTAGTAAATACATTGTATCTCAGGATACCTTCTATTTATTCGTAACAAAAACATAATGTACGACAACGTATGTTATTAGGTCATCGTAGCTAATAGTCCTATGTAACCAATAGAACATAAGTGTTGCATACATAGTAAACTTCGCTGAATTTAGTGTCATCATTTTCCACAAAGTATGTTCACCGTATGAAACCGATATAAACTCGCGCGCCTAAGCGCAAAGATCCTGGTCGCCTCAGCTGAGCGGGCGAGTAGCGGTCCCGGACCCAGGTCCAGGCTAAGTAAGAATTTCAAACACAAATTGGGTCAAATTTAAGTACCAATTATAACCAAGTAACATGTGCTCTGTGATTTTGTATTGTGTCTTACAAAATAGTCTATGTAATTATTAAAATGTACATTTAATAAGTCATTCGATAAAAAAATCAAATGAATAAGTACTTTAGATTACTGATTTTTTTTATAAACCTTTATAGACTAGTTCTGTGTCATGTTTTTAAATTTCATGTATAATTAAAAATTTCACTTCATATATATTGAAATAGAATTTCTATTTCATATTTCCTGAGTGACGTCGAGATAACTATGTGCAGTCGTTAAACTAATACTTTTTAAATTAGTACTTTTAATATTGCCAAGTATTTTCTCATTCATTCATTTACCCTTCATGTGGTACTAAGTAATAATTGTTTTAATACTTAAAAGTCATAATTAACGAGTCTAACAAATGGTGAAATGCCAGCGGATTATTGAATAATCGTCAGTGTACCGCAATCACATTGGACAAGATTAATGAGTCCTACTGCTAGTGAATAGAAGGAACTACGTTCATTCCATTCCCGACAGGAGTGACAGTTTCCCATTATGATGTTTTCAACTTTACAGACATTGTTGTATGCAAATTTACGATTGAATATTCAATACAATATACAACGTAGATTTCACGAAGGATTTATCAAATGTGTGTAGATCACACACGTAACATCGGTGGTCGCGGGTTCAAAGACCGTCTAAGCAATGGATATTTATATATCTATGAACTCATTTCTACAATATATAATAATTATTTAATATATAAACAGCTTGTATTATTAAAATGATTAAATATATTTCAGTTGTTTAGTACCTGTTACACACGTCCTTGCAATACTTAACACAAGGACCGGCTAACCGTTTGTGCTCCCTTCGTGATGACATACGACGGGCTAAGGCAGAGTCGTGGTATGAGTTTTTATAAACACTAGAAACTAACCCACGGGCAGTCCGGGCAAGGAACAAGCTTCGTCCAGCTGGGCCGTCGCTGATGCAAAGACTCTCATTGCTACTTCGTGGGGAGGTGATTTCCTTTACGATGTGAATGGTCTCCGCCTACAATGATGACTAGTGCAGATTCGTTCGTCTAATCAGAGGACGTGGAACCAACCAGGGTAAAGCAACTAGAGCTCGACTGGGCAAGTCAAATAATGCGCAGCAAAAATGGCTCTCCAGTCAATGATAACAATGGACTCTATTAAGAATTCGTTTTAGAGATGCTCTCTACCTGCTTGGCACAGGCATGTTTTTCTAACAGATGGAAATCTGGGATATTGGTTTTAATAAAGAAGCAAGGTAGGCCCGAAGACCAACCTTCAGCCTTTCGTCCGGTACTTCTCCATGACGAGGCCGGAGAGGTGCAGGAAAGAAACAGGTCATCGTATGAGCTGACTATTCCGGTTGGAGGGGCCGGGATAGCCGTAGGAACAACCATGTCATACCTGGGCCTGCTCCTTGATAGTCGGTGGACTTTTAAAATTAATTTTTATCAGCTGTCCATGGGAGTATCCAAGTCAGCAGCTGGTTTTGCTTGGCTCCTTATAAATTTGGGCGGGCCAAGCCTCAAATATCGGCAGCCATTTTTAGGCGTGATCGGTTTGATGGCTATGTATGGGGCAGCAGTGTTGGTGGAAGTGCAATCCTCCCACAATAGGCCTACTTGGCCTCCAGCGAATCATGGCTATGCCGGCGGATCGCGACTATAGAACGATCTCAGTGAATGCGGCGTGCATCCTGGCGGGCAGCATCCCAGGATATAGATACGAGAGCGCTGCCAGGGGATTACTGGCTGTGTGAAGTGATGGGAAATCCTACACCCGAGTGTTACTCACGGCAACTCGTCCTGTCTTCAGGGATTGGACAGAATCATTAACGCGAACTTCCCCCTGCTAGCTTTCATTTGCGCTATATTGAGCTGCAAAGAAGCCTCAAACGCAGCTGACTGCTTACGCGGCTGATAATTGTCATGCGAGGCAAAAGACAAATAGTACGGCTAAGCGAAGCGGACATATGATCCACCTCGGAAGCTCAAAGGCAAAGACAACAAAACTGAGTCCTATCGGCTTTGAAGGGTCAGAGGGCGACGTCTTGGGGAACTCGTAGTCGCGTCTGCTTAAAAGGATCCTATTTGACGGTGCGCTACGTGTTCCAGCGTACCTCAACGTTGTTTATGGAGTAATATCTCCCGAGATGAGCCTTTAACGGTAACAGCTGGTGGAGACGGGGTCGTGTGTCTCAGCTTTCCCGTGGCTCCTTCATTGGCAGAAGAGCGCTGGTGTTAGTGGGTAGTGGTAGCCTCTCCTTGGCTCTCCAGTCCCGCGTACCCTCCAGGATCTCCCCGATTTGAAGGTAGGCTTAAATGCATTCCCCGGCGAAAAAATTTCCACGAATAATTGTTATTAAACCAGCCTATTCGTTTTTTGAAAAGTGCATTTAAACGATTAAATACCAGGGTCGACGATAGTGAATCATTTAAATATTCTATAGAATTAATTGCGTATTTTTAAATTCACCAGAACTCTTGAATTATTATAAACGGATGAACGAGTCGATCCGCTCTGCGTACAGTAATTGTTATTCCAGTCGAGTGACTTGAGTGAAGTGAAATAAATGAAACTACACACGCGATTGAACAAATACAGAATACTGCGAGTATATTAAACTTATTTCCACAAAGGAATCGGTGAAACCATTGCTTTCACAATGAAATATTTTGTATCCTTAACAAAAACACAAGAATTTACTTCTTCGTTTCGTTAGTTATTATTTATGAATTTTATGTCCTGCTGCCTCCTATTTTTTCTGATTAAATTTATTGCGGGACCCAAGACAGTTTTTCTCATTCCTCCCAGTCGCTCAGCCCTCGGGCTCCCTACGATTATATCAAAGGGTCACAATTGGCTGCCGCTGTCGATCCTTGAGACACAGGAGTAGCTGCGGTGGGAAAGTATGGTGGGCTATGTCCAGAAAACCTGCTGGGTGCATGCTTCAATGTGCGTTAGAGTGATGCCAGTAGTAAGTACCCGACGAATGACTTTTCTTCTGGGTATATTACTCTGGGTGTATTAAATACCCATGTCGATTAATGTCCGAAGCGCTAACCTCTAGACCACCGAGGCCCTCTCTCTCTCGTATGTCGCATGACATAAAAATACATTTCGATTGTGTTGAGGTATACATTGATCACCGGTGCATGTGTGCATCTGATGAAAGTACAGCTGCCGCAGGCTGTTGCTAATCGTGCCAGCTGGGATATTTACGGTCCCCAGAGACATACCATCTGATAATCATATGTCCTGCCTGTTGGGGCTTTACTTGATAACGCGGTGTACGGATTTACACCGCGCTATACTCCATAAGCTTTTATTGACCTAAATAATATGGGTTTATAGTGAAATTATATTTCGCTACTACAGTAAAGTATAATTCATTGAACCATGTAGGAATGACACACATTTTAAAGAACTCATATGCCTAGTTATAGGTAGATATCACATATAAGTGACTTTATGATATAAGTATTCTTGATATCATATAATCAATAAACGTAATTTTGAATTAATACCTACAAAAATACACGAAAATTCTTAATTATTTGTGAGCACTTACAATATCCTTGACCATGGTTGTGGTAAACTAAACAAAACTAATTTCATAATACAGACTAGAGCAACGAGTAATCGTGTTACCTATTGCCAAGAGATCTCTGACGCCTACAGACACCTGCAACTCACAGTTTTGAAAATTAAATAAATATACGAAAATATAATATTTAAAATAGCTTTACTGTGTGTAGATCTATCCTCTAATGGGCAATATTGTTTATTAGGTATAAATAAACTTCACATGGGAATCGTGTGAAATTTGGGTGCAAAGCCGATAAGCTTTAAAAATAACCGAAGTCTTTCTTTTGTTGGTTGAAATAATAAATTGTGAAAGCGCATTACTGTAAGTATGAGTTATAGTAGAACGGTGGCTTTATTGGTGAGTTTACACTGAACAATTTATGTTATAACGAAACGTTGTTTTATTTTATTTTAATGCTGGTAGTATTTTTTTAAACCTTGATTTTTTTTACTGCCCTCGTGGTCTTGTGGTCAGCATGTTCAGCCACAGTCGTGAAGTCCCGGTTTTAAATCCCGGATCGGACCAAGCAAAGGTGTTACGTTACTACGATTTTTCAATTTCTAATAAGAACAGGTTATTATTGGTTATTCAAATGCGGAGTTTGGAAGTTGGAGCTGTTTAAAGAGCACGATAAAATGTCGGTCCGACGCCTGAGTGCTCGCCGGTCGTATCGAATTGCCGACCCATTGAAATAAGAGAATGAGGGAATAGAGTGCACACGTGTCTGCGCAAACACTTGTAATAAGTCCGGCACAGATTGCTTTTCTCAGTAGGGGTAGCGGTTTGTAGCAGAAATTCAGCTTTGACAACATTCTAACGATTACTATTATCTTTAGTTAATAAATATCAATAATATCAGGATAAAAAATGTCCGGGCCGGACTGGACTGGACTGTACGATGGGGGGGCATGTCTTGTTATGCTGAACCCCCATGTTCAGCGCGGGAAAGCTCTCTCTCCCTCTCACGTTGCGATGGCATAATGGCCATACGTCTCAACGTTCTCCAGGCGAACGTCAATCACTCCGCCAGGGCTCAGGACCTTTTCATGCAGTCCATGGCGGAGTGGGCGATTGACGTCGCGATCGTAGCCGTGCCGTATGCCGTGCCCTCCAGCCTGGGCTGGGGACACCGACGGCTCGGTGGCGATCATGGTGCGGCCTGGGGCCGGCCCCCCGTAGTCCCCTCGAGGAGAATAGAATGGGATGTCACTCGGCATACGACGGGGAATGTAGATTCACCGCCACCGAATTTCCGTGACCTCCCAGGGTTGAGACGGAAGGCAATGACAACTGACACGTTAAAATATTTAGTCGCATTACAAAATCAATATAAAACACATTATATTATATGCAAACACATATACATACATCTACATACACACATATGCATTTAGGTACGAAAATGAATATATTATAATAATTGTGTTGTATTGCACCAAAGTTATAACAAACTTCATAGCGATACCAATATTCAGCAAATATGCTCACACGGTTCAGAATTAACCATTCTGTTCGATAGACAGTGTCACAACATTTGTATGCTGAGGTAGGCATTCCTATAAAGAACAATTCCTCCATGTGAGTCGGCAGGCCCGGGGCCAGGCGACGCTTTGAGCCCATGGGATAAGGTTGCGTCACGCGTTTATGTATATTACAATAAATTATGTTTGCGTGAAAAACGTCTTGTACGTAGTAATTAGTATGGTGATATTGTAAAGGGATAGTTTGCCCCTATTATAGTGATCATCGATATAAGTTTAGTACGCGGAAGAGTATTATGTCGTTTGTGAATCTATTAAGATTTTTCAGAGATCGCACAGGTGGTGGTAAATTATACCAACACTTTGAGGCCATGTAGCGGAAACTACCCCGAAAAGCTGCGGTTCTGTGGAGCCGCGTGACGAGCAGGTACGGTGAACCTCGCGTGGTCAGAGCGAGCTGTTTATCGCAAGCCCACTGAAGTCTGTCGAACAGGTATGGAGGTGTTCGATACCTAATGACGCCGAATAGCAACGTGGCGAAGTGAGGTTGTCTTCTTTGATCTATTCGAAGTATCTTCGCGTTATTGCGAAATGGTGAAACATGTTCGCGTGATGGGACATCGAAGCAGTAACGGCCGCAGGCATTTTGTACTTTTTGTATAGGATTTTTCGCTCTAGAAAGCAGGCAAGGGCCGATCACCGCTTCTGCATAGTTTAAATTAGACAGAATTAATGAATCGTATAATTTTATACGGAGGGCAGTAGGTAAAGATTTTTTACTTTATATAAAACTTTTAGCCTATGAAAGCAAATTTTAAACTTTCATGAATTAGTATTCCTAAATTTCGTGCCTCCGCCACTCAATCAATTCTGTCGTCTAATATTGTTGATGACAGTACAATTTTGGGACAATCTCCACATTAAATTTTTGGTACCAAGCAAGATGTACTTAGTTTTATTCGGATCAAGTATAAGCGTGTTAACGTCAGACCAGATAGCAATACGGGATAGATCCTCATTAAATTTTACAATTGTGTCGCCTATATCATTAGGTGCGCACGATATGTAAAGTTGTATGTCGTCCGCGTAAATGTAATATTTGCAGTATTTTATGTGATTGACAATGTCCGCTCAGTACAACGCAAATATCTATGAACCTATTATGGAGCCTTGAGGAATCCCTCTGTTAGAGAAGCTGGGGTCCGATAATATTGTTGATCAATCATCTTTTTTGCAATTCAACTACCTGCGCTCGTTCACTAAGATAGCTACGAAATCGTATGAGGAGAAAAACCATAGTATTTAAGTTTTGATAATATTAGTGCACGATTAATGGTATCAAACACACGCGAATAGTCTAGGAACACCAGTATTGTGCCCTCCCCCATGTCCTGAGCACAGAGAATGTTATCAATTACATCGGCTAGAGCCGTGGTAGTGCTGTGGCGCTTGCGAAAGCCAGACTGATGATAGGAAGTATCTTACTAGAAGTTATATATTTAGTCATCTGAATATAAACAGCCCTTTCCAATATTTTGGAGGTACATGGGAGAATGCTGATAGGTCCTAGGTCCTTAATATCAGTTACATTATCCTTTTTAGGTGTGGGCTTCACCACGGCAGTTCTCAACGCAAGGGGAAACGTATCCTTAATTATAGACATTCTAGTGATAACCCTTAAACTGTTCGGCAATGTGATCAGCAACATCTCCAAAGAAATACCATCAGCTCCCTTGGCATTGGATTGCAAAGATTTTAAAATACCTAACACGTGACATTCATCAGTAGGTTCCAAAGAGAAGTTTGATGTGCAAATATGATTCGTCTCGTAGAAATTACTGGTAGTTGGTGACACACAGCTACTACCCGGCATATCTAAAACTATTTATTAATTTTTGTAGGGTTCTTGAGGTGATCCGGTAGCTGGTAATTTGGCGATTTTATAAAGTTAACATTGCGTTTTAAATGTTTCCATAGGATAATCCACCCCGGATTATGTGTATTAGAAATAACGTACTTATTAAAGTAAACGTCTTTTTCACGCTTGATAGCTTGCACTACTTGACGCCTTAGTTCTTTTTTTTTAGCCTCAGCAAAACGAATTCGTGTATTATACTCGATAGACGAATTCCTTTTGCTGAGGCGAGCTCTTTTATCGGCTTGGTTTCGAGTTTGCATCATCAATTTGATGCCATATGTTGTCCACGGGTATTGGTGAGGTTTAATCGTGTCTTAATAGGAGCGAGTAAATCGAAAACCCCAAGTAGGCTAATGGTGAATTCCCCAACCAAGTTGCCAACATCCACTGAAACATGCAGTAATCCACTCCAATTAATAATATCAAGTGCCCCCTGTAGTACTTCTTATTCTGTGTTTTTTTTTGGTCTGAATAACTAGGTTTGAATAAATTGGTCATAATTTTTTTTTGGTGGTACTTTGCATTTAATCAAATTAATATTAAAATATAAGAATGAGTGACTACTCAGATCCGGAATATATAGTCCACCCAAAGTCGGTCTTGGTTTGCATTACAGCAAACGAGGTCGAGCAGGGTTTCGCTGTCATTCACGAAGTGACTCGGCTCGGCAGTAAATTGCTTAAGATTATGAATATCCAGAAATTCCTGTAGCATCTTATGGTGATGATGATGTATACTTAAAATATTTATGTTAAAACCACCCACTAGACGTCATCACGACTAAGCAGTGAACCAATTGTCTCGGTCAGCCCATCCAAGAGGGTCTCGCAACCGATAACCAAGGGGAGCGGTAGGCTGAGAACAAGCGATTTCCCACCTATTACTGCGAGAATTAAAACATAGCCACATCTGTTCAACCATAGTTGTAATCGGATGAGCATGCGTATGAGCTGTTATTCCGCGGTGAATATAATACCCGACCCCACCGCCGCGCGCTCGAGTCTCGCTGGAACGGGGCAGATGACGCAGCTGATAGTCGGCGGAGCGCACCCGTCTTCACAGCCAGGTTTTATTAATCGCCAAAATATCAACTTTGTGTTTGTCAATGGCAGCCAAGAGCTCATCATGCCGGGACCCGAGTGATCCGAGATTTAGAAAGCCAATTGTAAGTTAATAATACAATATAGTGAATAAAATGATAATATTAAGTATAAGCGTAATAAGATAATTAAATGTAACATAATCATTAGAATAGACAAATAAGAAGTATTTTATTATATAATCTGTAAAAATAACTATATAACTGCATCTGTATGTAAAATAAACCGGAATCCATTTCGCACATCATCGGTTTCTGCTCTCTCCACTACTACTATGCAGATTTTGCAGTCTTCGCGACTAGTCTTCGGTAAAACGACAAACATAAATATAACTAATGTAATAACAACTTTTAAAGTAAGGTTAGCAACAAAACAATTGACTAAGTACTAATACACATAAGACATATAAGATACCAACAAAGGAGTGCAATAAACAGGCGCAGCGTGTCACTTGAGGGCGAACAGAGCTTCCACCAAGAAACCCCCAGTATATCAGTGTCAGTACGAATGCGTTGCACTGGGGTACCGGAGTCTTTTCGGGTAATAATGCGCCCTCCTCATGTCCACACAAAACGCCAGTTGTGACGGCGTCCCTCTTTACGCGCCCTATAGAAGAGATGCCTGTTAGTACGAGTAAGCCGCTCATTGACTTACATAGGGCACACGTCACGAATCCCCGACGTGTCGGCGCCTCTTCGTATTCGCGCAGCGCGCAGAATATATTCACGCAATGACCTTCGTGCAAGCCGCACTCTTATAAGCCGCGGCCCTTATATAGCGTCGCATTCAGCACTCCTGTTTCATTGACATTGACCTCTACACCGATTTTTGGGTGATTAACGTTGTCAGGTGTACTATGTTCTCACCCTGTTTCTCTGGCAGCCCTGCGATCTCAATATCGCATAGGAGATCATTCTGCTCGCGTTCATTGTGCTGTATCTTTAATTGCGTTAATCATCTCCATGAGACTCGCCTCGCCCGCGGGGTCACGCTGTTTGACAAGCTCCTCGACGGATGTCATTCGGCCCACCACGGCGTCGATCCGCTTGGAGAAATCAAGCATATTGGGCATTAAGGGTCATTATCTCAGCCTTAAATGACGAAATTTCTCGCCGCACTGGTACCATCTCAAAGAACAAGAGCCTCCTTTCCTCCGCCACACTGGTCTCTAAGTTGTCGCCTATGCTGGCATTCTGGAATGCGTCATCTCTTGCCACGTCAGTTATGGTGGTGGTTGTAAGGGATTTTTAGACCCTTTCTCCTTACAAATCTGATATCGCCAACTGGATGCCCTGCACGGATGGAACCCAGTAGCGCACGATCTATGAATAACCACTGACTTACTACACTTAGCACCATCAGCGACTGATGCGAATTTCCCACATAAATTACACTTATTAGCCATGGTCATGTAGTCCTAGGCAAAAAGAAAGTACATATAAGTAGTACAATTTGTATATTTAAATGTAGTATTACTGTTATAAGTTAATTGTTATTTAATAATTGTTCACTGTCACAGAATGTAATGTTGTTGTTAGTCCTCGTGTACTTGTTAACACTGCGCGGTTACCTGTTGCGTATGGCGTAAAACGGCTGATTGGTATTTTCACTATTACGCACTTCTTTATAGATTTATGTTAATACTTTTAAGTTTATAGCTTTAAGCACTACACTTTGTGTTAAATAACTGCAAAATATCTTAGTAATTATGACTTTTACCATTTTTAATTACACAAAATACACAGACTTGATTCAAGTGCCACTTGCCTGCGCCGCGTACCAGCAAATTTCTCCAAATTCCAGGGCCGTTGCTGGGGCAGCTAGCCCCCCTCCAGGTGTTCATGGCCCGGGACCTCAGTGCGAAGTCCACGGCTTGGGGTAACCCCGCCACGAACCCGAAAGGGAGGAATGCGGAGATGTGGGCGGTAGCTGCCGGACTGTCACTGCTCAATATAGGGACAGTCCAAACGTGCGAGCGATGGTCGGGAGGTTCCGTGGTGGATGTCACTTTCGCCACGCCGGCCATCGCACACAGAGTGGAGGGGTGGAGGATGGAGACGGAGGCAGAGACACTCTCAGACCACCGCTACATACAGTTCGGGGTGTCTGCGGCCTCCGTTCGTTCGACGTCAACGTCATTGTCGTCTAGGCGGCAAAGCCGGTTACCGCGTTGGACACTCACTAGGCTCAACCGGGAGCTAGCAGAGGAGGCCGCCAT
This sequence comes from Eumaeus atala, assembly GCA_017140195.1. Lineage (NCBI taxonomy): Eukaryota > Metazoa > Arthropoda > Insecta > Lepidoptera > Lycaenidae > Eumaeus > Eumaeus atala. The sequence continues at coordinate 81,636 of JAFELO010001463.1, forward strand.
CATCAGCCGGTGGTGCCTCCCGCCGCTATCGGAGTTAGGGGTGGACAAGGCGGGTGTCTGCTCCGAGACGATTCACTGCGGTGTGCAAAGCGGCCGTACCCGCGAAGTGTCCGCCCCAGCGGCGGAAGCTCTATTGGTGGACGGCCGAATTATCCACCAACCTCCGGGCCGCTCGCAAAGGGGCGAGGAGGCAGTACACCCGGAGTAGGCGGAGACGCCCCCAGGACGTCGAAAAGGACGACAGTTTGCGCAGGATCTACGTGGAAAGGTGAAGATCCTGCAGCAGGCCATTTGCCGATCCAAGGAGAAGGCCCAGCTGGAGCTAGAAAGGGATCTCGAGAGGGATCCCTGGGGCTAACCATACAAGTGGGCACGGAACAAGCCCCGCGCCCAATCGGCCCCCACCACGGACATGTTCCAGCCGGACCAACGGTGGTGAAATTGTTCCCCGACACACCCGTGGGCTTTATGCCCCCCAGGATGGCTCGGCAGACGTCGGACGAGGAGGTTGTGTGTTCCGCCACCCATCACGGAGGCTGCAATGGAGGCGATTCTGACTCGCCTCCAGAGTAAGATGAGGGCACCGGGTTCAGATGGGTTGTACAGGAGGGTGCTGGCGATCTCTCTCGTGCACCTCGGGAATAGCCTTCGGGAAATTTTTGAACGCTGCTGCGGTCTGGTCAGTTCCCGGGGGCATGGAAGGAGGGTCGGCTCTGCCTGCTTCCAAATGCAGGGTGGCCCATGGACTCGGCATCGTCGGTTCGACCGATGGTGCTGCTGAACGAGAGTGGTAAAGTTTTAGAACGAATTTTTTCCTTCCGTCTCGTTCAATATTTGGAGGAGGGCACGGGACCTGGACCCTCGGGGTCACAGTTCGTGTTCCGAGCACGCCGGTCGACGATCGATGCACCTGTGGGCGAGAACACACGGGGTGAAAACAGAGGTGGTGGTCGCGGTGTCGTTGGACATCGCGAACGCCATGAACAGTCTCCCGCACAGCGTGATACGGGAGGCACTGGTTTTCTTTAATGTGCCTCCCTATGTCGTGAGGCAGTTGGAGGCGTACCTCTCGGGTCGCAGAGTGCCTTTCGAGAACCGGTCTGGGTCCGTGGAGTGTCGGCGAGTCGGGCGTGGCGTCCCGCAGGGTTCTGTACTTGTACCAATCCTGTGGGCTACGATTGGGCCCTGCGAGGCCGTCTCCTCTCCGGGGTGGGAGTCATATGATACCCTCGTCCATTCCCGGGGACGAGACTACAAGGAGGCGGCGCGGTTGGCCGAGGTGGGGTTGACCTCGTGATCTGCCGCATAGAGAGGTCAGGGCTTCGGGTCAGACTAGACAAGACCGAAGCCCTTCTCTTCCGCGGGACCGGCCGCAAGTGGCCGCCCTGCATATCGGAGAGGGGCTCGTCCTTGACGGAGGGAAGACCTTCGGCCCACACTTCGCTATGGTGGGACGGAAGGTCGTGAAGACGGCGAATGTGCTGGGCAGACTCCTCCCTAACCTCCAAGGACCCAGCGCCGCCTGCACGTAGCTGTACTCCGGTGTCTGTCAGAGAATGGTGACGTACGGTGCTCCGGTTTGGGCGGATCGTCTCACTGCGAGAAATAAGGCTCATCTGCGATCTGCGCAGAGGGTCGTCGCAATGAGGTCGATTCGGGGGTATCGCACGGTATCGTGGGCTGCAGCGATAGCCCTAGCCGGCGATTCCTCGTGGGAGCTTTTGACGGAGGTTCTTGCAGCGTGTTGCTCCTATCCTATCCTATATATCTCAGATAGGAGGGCTCTCGGACTGAGGCCCACGCATGACGAGATCCTACGGGTTCGGAATAGATCCTGCAGAGGTGGGGGGAGGGTCTGTCGTACGGTAGAGAAATAACGCTGCCTTGTGCCCGGTACTGGAGCGGTGGATGCGCCGTAGGCGCAAACCCCTCAACTTCCGACTGACGTAGGTGCTCACCGGGCATGATTGCTTCGGTGAAAATCAGTGTAGGACGGCTGACAGGGAGCCGACGACTCGTTGTCACGATTGTGACGCGGCGGTGGACTCGGCTCAGCACACCCTCGAGGTGTGCCCGATATGGGCGGCGCTGTGCCACGATCTGGCTTCAGTTGTCGGAGGGGACTTGTCAAAGTCGAGCATCATTGTCGCGACGTTCGGCAGCGACGAGTTCTGCCAGGCGATGGCTTCCTTCTGCGGGATCATTATGTCCCAGATGGAAGCCGACGAGCGGGTGAGAGAGGAGGCTGCTGACGCGAGCTTCCCCCGCCAACGACGAATTGGTGTACGAAGGAGGCGCTATCTGCAGCACCTTCAGTAGTGACCCTGTGTTTCGCCGGGATGGGAACCCGGTCCACTTCATAAAGACACGGCATCGTGGGGACTGTCACAGAGTAGCCGGACTGTCCCCGAGGAGGTGAAGTCTGGCCTTCTCGCCGAGGCCGGCTTGTCGCTGGAGGGGTCCTGCTGGCTGCGGATTCCGGACCCTCCATTAATAGCGGCTGAAGGCTCCCATCGGGGTTTAGTTGGACGAGACTGCACTGGAATGGACTGAACCGGACTGGACTGGACTGGACTGGACTGGACTGAACAGGAATGAACTGGACTGGACTGGACTGGACTGGACGGAACGGAACGGAACGGAACGCTAAAAAAAACAATTGAAAAATAAGTGTATGCATATTATTTTTTAAACTTGTATTGTTCTACGGTCTTTTGTTTGAGATACACAAAATCATTTGTTTTCGCACGATCGGTACGCAAATCCTTTGAATATCACTTTTAGAGATGATCTCAGTCCTAGCGCAAACGCTCGACAGCAGCATTTGAGCAGTTTTCTACGTATTACAATATTTTACATAGAAAATAAATTACTTTCCCAAAATATTATGATTTTGCAATATATTTGTAATTATTTCTTTTATGACGTCTTGGAGTGCATTGAATTAAGGAAAAACGTCTCATTATTTTGTTTCTTTCATAGTATAGGGAACAAACGAGTTATCGGCGCCTTTTTACGGCCATCGACGACTATGAAGATCCGCGAACTTGCACTGCGTTGCCATCCTTATCTTCTACCCTATACTAATCACAAACCGCATGAAATGCGACACCGAAGATGTCACTTTACGTCGATATTATGTGTGCGAAAGGAACCTACCCGGGCGTACAGGTTCAAATTCGCTACAATGTAGCATGGTACTGACTCAAACTAAATGTGTAACAGTGGAAGAAAAGTGAGGAGTATGTGATTTCCGACCCTTGTCCTCAAAAACAACGGCAGCTTCTATCCGTCCTCTGCTTGACATAGTTGCTCTCTTAGTAGCCTAGAAGTCCATGCTAGTCGCATCCATTCGGGACTGGCCATTATTTGACATAGAGATAGTAATCTTGCCTGATGGCCGACCAATTGTGTTTTACATTTTTTTTTGGTTGACGTGGGGAAACGCATTTACGCGCTTTCACCGGCCCCAGGTGGGGTCCAGTGCTGTGTGGAGCTCGCGGCACATGACAGTGTCGAATACCTACAGAAACCACCGCGAGTGCCATCAGTGCCGCCCTTGGTGAGGTGCCCCGAAACAAGAAATCATCAGGGTACCTCGACGGCTAGTCAGCCCCCTAAGGGACCGACACCACCTCCACAGATTAGGTTACCCCGCACTACAGAACAACCCCACTGACTTTGGGACAATGTGATGGGGCGAGGATCCCATCCTTGCCCCTTGTACCTTGCGCAAGAACGCCTCCTCCTGTTGCTCTTAGTTCCCCTCTTCTTATAAGAGGGGTACCAAGAGCGATTACTCCTCCTGATCTTTAAGCCCCTCTTCATATAGGAGGGGTGCCAAGACCCTCCTCGGTTCAATTGGTTTCGCCTGGGTTTACCACAGGCTACTAATCCCCACCGCCACGACAAGGCTTTAACCATGATGGGGAATTGTGTTATACCTTCACTTAATGATAGCCAGCCTTGAAGAAAATATTTTTATAGTACAAGGGGCAAACGAAAAGTCGCAGCCCTTGGATTAATACCACGGCCCATATCCGCATGGTATTATGCAGAGGTTGCGTTCCATCATTCCTCCCCTCAATGGGGTACCAGAAACGTCACCCAGCCGCTGACGCGCTGGCCCAATACGGCTGCAATTCATTTCAATTCATTCATTCAGCCATTCAGTATGGTCCTTATGGTATGGTGGTTATTAAATAAAACGAAAGAAAAAAAACTACATCTTTATTGATGTGAAAATGGTTTTCATAAAATAAATTGTCACAAAATTACAAGATGAATTCTGAAACTGCTTGCTTGTCGCTATTCGAATATTATTTCGCTGATGCGGCTCAAAGAGTTGCCAGAGACTCGTATCTTCCTTCTTCCGGAGTTCGCCGATTATTTATTTAACAGAACATACGAGTGTTATATATATTTATAAGTTAAAAATGTTTATTAAAAAATCTAGAATTTAATTTTGTTATATTTAATATTTTTGAAGGCTGTCCTAATATTAACCTTTCTATACTATTCGAAATTCACATTATCTGATATGTGCAAAGTGGCCTTTGAAATCGGCGGTATCGAAACCACAATATTATTTTTTCTTCAATATTTACTTTATATCATATTTTACAATTTGTAGATAAAAATTACACGCGTTTATGAAATATTCGTATTCTTTAATAAAATATTTTTGACAATTTTTATAAGGCGTATAAAATAATGAGCCCGATGTCAGAATATTGCACACATTTTGGTGACTTCAAACGATTATGATTGTTTTAATTGCCACACGCCTAAAACACGTTCACGCAAAAAGAAAGCATAGAAGTTTTCAGCTTATGTGATTTTCCTCGGGTGTGAAGGTTTTTCACAAATATACGTCCTGCAACTTAAACATATCCCCCTAATTCAAACTTCATCATTTTCATCAACTTTTGTGTATTCTTTTGTATATTCTTCATCGATGTTTGGCCACCACATTATAGCTCTCTTATGAATCGGAATAGTTTGGTAAAATTTATTTTATATGGGATAGTGGGGCAAACGAGTTATTGGAGCCTTTTTAAGACTACCAACGCTCACGAATATCAACATAAATATTGTGCTCATGCGTTTCGCTCGTTCCTCCTCAATTGTCCGCCGGCTACACTCGAACCGCACGAAACGTGACACCAAAGGTGGCACTTTATAAGCCGGAACCATATAAGCGAAAGGTACCATCCTGGTCTTAGCGGCCCAATTCCGATGCAATGTAACATGGCAGTGCCTCTTAGTAAATTATTATTACTTGCGACTTTAAATCTGCGACTTAGTAGGAATCTGCGATCAGAACACAACGCAAACACTCTTGTTTTGATTCGCAACGAGAATTTCTCTGTTGTTACATCAAAAATATAGTAATTTTAGCGTACGATTTCGCATTATAGGGATTTGCACGGCAGGTTCTTGCCTCGCACGGGAGATTTGGGCGAGACTAAGTGTATAGGTTCAAGATAGAAGACATTCTACTACCTAACCAACGGTCAGGGCACTGTCCCTGTTCTACCTACACTTCCAATATCACTTCATATTTGACCTTTGTGAATCGATACTTGATTAATACGAAGATCATAATTTGTCATCATCATTTACGATGGAAGTATACAATGTACTTTAATTTATTGATAGTTACCAAAATGACACCACTACTTTTTTTATATTCTAAAAGATGGTATATGAAATTTCAATCGAATCGGTCTTGGGAGATAAATGTAAATTTAGGAGCGAAGTAATATGCACATATTTTGACAATATATTTTATATAGGCGCAATAATTTTAAGTGCCAAACGTATGCTTTTTCCATCTTTATATGGCGTTATGAAACTGTCAAACCTCCATTCATATTCAAATTGCGCTGCAATAACTCATGATGATGTGGAGAGCTATAAAATATCAAATACAGGATCGCCCAGAAGCCGAGGAGAGCGTGCCTTTTTTCGTAATATCCCATGTTTATATTTTCCATTTATTTCAATATTTAAAATGTATTAATATTTGCATTGAAAAAATAATGTGGCTTTTGGTAGTATCGAATATTTTTGCTCGTACTTTTGCGCCTTTTGATGATGCATCCTTTTTTTGGATGTTGGAGCAGTGGAAAAATAACGTTTTTAATTATTGATAGCGGAAAGTAATCTATTTCAATCATCGGCCTTCAAATACGTGATTTCATTCTGTTGTATAATACCTGAATATAACTTGATAATTATTAAACACCGTAAATAACATAATATTATCTACGAAACAATACTTTTATACATAATCATATTTAAATACAAGTTTTGATTAATTATAATTAATTATTAGGGCACGACTGGCGAGAACGAGACTAGTTTTATTATAATAATAGTAGCAATAGCATAACATTTATAATTAGTGAGCAATAGCTTATTATATAGCAATAGCAAATAACGATAACACTGGTACTTGATATCTTATATTCGGTACGACTATAGTCAGGGAAAATGTCCTATTAGTTACACTACTATTATATGTTATATTTTTAATGTAATTGCTAGCATTTCATAATTCATCTGCGCATACATTCACAGACAAAGCATTTTATTTTGTACAACCAAGCCACAAAACACAAGCACAAGAAGTTGATGTTAAACTAAATCTAGAATTTCCGTTATTAATTCATTCTGCGTTTCTATTGCAGAAGGAAATTTGCCAGCTCACTTAAAGCCTAGTAAATAATCTTACTTTTAAAGCAGCTTACTAAAATTAACATAACGGTAGAGGAGACAAAGTTTCCCCATGTTACGAATTGTAGACGATTCTCTGCATTTCTATGAAGTTTTATTGAAGCGATTAAATATGATTATTTTAGACATTTGACAAAGACTTACATTTCTAGGTTTAGAGCTGAGAGAGATTTCCGCTTATAATAACTGTAAACGAACCGATCCTTTACACTTATTATAAGTATATTTATGCTATTATCTATACCAATATTATAGAGACGTAAGTTTCTAACTTTGTTTCTTTTTACGGGGTAGTTATTGAACTAGCTACCCGACTCTGCTTTGCCAATGTATAACAGGATTAAATTTATACATTACCTAGTCTTGTCACAAATATTTGTAATAAACAAAAAAAAATTTTTTTGCAAATAACATTTATATAACTTTTACAGTGTGTTAGTTTGATACACAAATATAAAAAAATAAAAATATAAAAAGCTTATACGAATTGGTCCTAATTGGCTGGAGTGCAATCCTTTAAATCTTGAGGCCAGTTATCAATAGAAGCACGCGTACTCTTTCTATGGGGAAATTCTTCACTGCCAATTGTATGGCTTGTTTTAGGGGCTCCAAATTATAATTATATTATCAAAATAGAAAAGGTCCAGAGCCCTGGCGGCGTGGTTGTCGTTCGTCTGGAGGACCCACCCTCCTTGGCCACCGCGGTCGCCAGCCTTTGCGCTTTGACTGTATCACTTACGCCCCCTCCACCTCTTTCTCCAGTTCCTCCCTCAGACGAGCTGCGAGCAAGTCGGCTTTTTCGCCACTCGTGGAGCTAGGCATTTCGATAAGCCGCGCTCCGGTATCCGGATCCCTATTGGCGTATCCGGAGTGGACCGATGCCTAGCTCCTTCAGGTCCACCTCTTTTTCTGCCATAAGGACCGCCGAAACATACGACACGCCCTTATCCGCTGCCTCCGGCCGTAATTTGGGAACAACGGCCGAAGAGCGGGGGAGCGTCAGCTTTGGCTCTTCCGCCTCTTGTTCCTTAGCCGGCGGCGCAAAAGCCGCCTGTGGGACTTGCCTCTTCGCCGGCGGTTCTGGTGCCGCCTGCTTCTTCAACGCCTAGAGGCAGGTCACGTCCTTCCACGTGCTGCCTTCTTCCATCCAGGGCCGCAGCCCTGGAGGTTGCGGAACTAAACGCGGCCCACTTCCCCTTTACTCTTCCCCTTTCCCTTCCCCTTCGGTGGTTGGGGAAGTGCTGGAAACTCCCGCAGGCACCTCCCTACTACTCTTTGCTCTTCAGGCTTAGTCACCGTTCACATAGCTGCAATCGCGGCCCTCACCTCTTGAGCCAGTGGCTTATTGTCACCAGCCAGAGGGGGACGATATGGTGGAGCAGGAGGTGGACGGAGCCACATCCCTAGGCCTGAGATGCGGGCGTCCATAATATTTCCATCTGGGCAACCTCCTTCATTAGGTCACACAAACAAACCAAACATAATTCCCGCAGAAGTTTCGCCATATTAAAATTTGATGTAAACAAATAGCGGGAAACAAAACCATACATGTCCGACACAGACAGAAACGTCACCAAGAACCGGAGAACGACACAAAAGCAATACCGAAAATAAAAGAGACGCCACAAGCAAGTCGCCTATGTCTGACCAAGAATGGTCAGACCAAGACAAGTCTATATCGACGACTTACTTATTTCTCTAGTACAAGAGCCGAGCCGCAAAAGTACGAATATCTCGGCAGCCCGACTTCGCACCAGAAAATTTTTAACAACAAAAAATCGCCTTTTAAACGCCTTTCGTTAGCCGCTACTGACTACGATCCCATTAGCAAGCATACGCCCAGTATTGGAAAGACAGAGTCACGTTAGCTAGTCCGTTCCCTTGTCTAGTTGTCACGACTACCATACAACGGAAATATACTTAATATTTTTATACATTTAAGAAATATTATGTATTGAAGATTTTTATTATACAAATATATATATAGGACACATCTAAACATCCATGATCTGGGAGGAATTCGAACCCGCGACCTCTGGCTTAACAGGTGGACTATCCGCCCCGTTACCAAGTGAGCCAACTAGTCATATGATCATAAATTTTGAAGTGAGGACACCTATTTCGTTGGGTCGGTTAGTGTGATAGATATCTAACTTCGATGCTAACCGAGGCGATGGACTAAATGTACTATTGTTTGGAATATTTTACCAGTATAAAATAAAATTAAAGCGAAACGTGTATGCGCTGTTTTTTGAATTTATTATTCCTGCAGTGAGTAGTCGACCATGCAGTAGTTATATTAAATACGAGGATATAGAGTTACGAATTATTTTTTTAGAGTTTCGTTTACTCTTCTTTTCTAAAAGAGGAAATCATCATGCTGAATAAGAGGAGGTAGTGCCATGCATAGTGCATGACATCCACGTATGGAACGGAATTGGGCCGGCACCACCGAGGAGGTACCTCTCGCGCACATAATACCGCCGTAAAGTGACATCTTCAATGTCGCGTTTCGTGCGGTTTGTTAGTAGTGCCATTGTGGGGGGGGGGGGG
>JAFELO010001463.1:90937-107791 GCA_017140195.1 Eumaeus atala
GGAGAAGGAGGGCAACGGCATAGTAATTATGTGGATGTTAATGGACGTCGGTAGCAGTGAAAAAGCTCCCATTTCTCGTTTACCCCCTATTCTATAAAAAAATAAGAAATGGTCCAGAAGTTTAGTATATAAGGACGCAAACGAGAAATCGGAACTTCCTGACTATAACCGATATTCATATACATCCGCATTATTAATTTTATTCAGATGTACCGCCCAACTTTCCTTGTAATTATAAACCGCAAGAAAGAAGTGAACAATCTTACCTTTACAAAAAAGCACCAGAATTGTTAAACAATTATATATGATATAGATATGATGAGATGGGAAAACCAACCATATATATATTTGTTGGTTGGTTTTCCCATCTCAAAAGTGCTATACGCGCCCATAGATTTCTCTTTTTTATAGTACAGTGACAAACGAGAAACCGGATCCAATTTAGCGACTAACCTCGCCCGTTACATCTGCGCGTTAATTCATATGCATCGTTCTTCTTCACCCTGACCCGCCATAGGCTACCGACTTATCAAATCCGCACGAAACGCGACCAATGTGCGTCGAGCCGGCGCAATCTGGCGCAGCGTTAGTCGTGACACTTCATCTCCTTTGGCACTCTATAACTTTTATCACATTAATAACACATTTTAATGTTATAAAAAGGAAACATTTGATTATTTGTATTGAATAAACTCAGTTGGACCGACTTGAAAAAATCTTTTAACTTTGGAATCCTACACTTTGGCATATGATAAATTTTCTAAGCGTTAGATATAAATATGAAAACTTCAATAATGTAACAAAAGGTTCATTAAAATATCAAGATAAATCCTAACATAGCTGCAGACATGATTAACAACTAACTACACCAGGAGACGTTGTTCTGTCCTAAACTGAATTCACGTGTAAATATTGGAGGTAAAGTGTAATGTTTACGAGACCGAAATAAAATTTATAATAATTGTATTTTTCATGCGTTAAAAAACTTATAGCTGAAACACCGGCAAGATAAAAAACATAAAATCTGCGATCAATGAGATGAGCATGCTGAAGTTGACCCCTGCATTATTAGATTTAATAAAGCGCAAATCCTCACAATAGAAAACCGATTCCTGTCAAGGATGGCCTGTGAGTCTATCCAAATTAAAAAAAATTAATAGAGGAGATGGCTGGGTTCTTCCCTCTGCTGGGGACCCAATGATAATCGTAATGAAATCATAAACTAAACATAAGACAGACAAGAAGCAGGATATGGTAAATGCTGTTGCGTTAATCGGAACAATTAAATAATTATAATTATTTGCGTACTTATAATAAATAAATTGTGACATCAGGACATCTGTCGCCTCAGTTCACACATGACAATGGTTGCTGTAAAGTTTCGTAAATGTCGGGCTAGCTACATAATTAAACAAACTGCGAAAATCGATAAAATCTTTAAAAATAGTTTCATTGTAATGACCAACAGTAACAATCACGTAAACTTAAGACATCAATATATCCGCATGAAGCCGGGACAGATAAGCTGGAATGCATCAGTAATCTTTCAATGAATTATTACATGAAACAGGAAACCCAAATATGTAAAATCCTATTTGGAACATCGTTACTATATTCATGAAGCTATGAGCTGTACATACGAGTAGGTGAATTTTAATAACAATAATGATTTCCCATGTAAAAGCAATTACTATGTTAAAATTGTTATAATATTTACAGCTCTCGGACTTTAGCACAGACGTGTTCACACAAAACAAACTATTAATAATATAGTAAACACACAACAAAGTTTCCGGTGGCCCGTGGAAGTTGAGAAGAATAGGAAGGCAAGGTATTTGTATAACAACAATGCGGATGTTTATGGTCATCGGTAGTCATCTCAAGATTCCAACTCTCTTCTTCTCCCTCTATACGATGAAAAAACAAGAATCTTACATTATTCCTTGTATGTATTACTAAAATGAACATTATTGTAGGGTTGTTATAAAAATTCACACATACACATTATTGCTAATCCTAATGGGGTAGGTAGAGTGAACCAAATTTCCCCTAATATATTGTTTATAATCTCAGAAAACTTCTGAGGTAACCGGGCGAACCGGTGAAGAAAAGCGAATAATTTTGATGATTTCTTCGGTTTCAAAAGGCATAAATGAAAGTTGGTCACAGTGTCTCCGAGTAATGATCTGATGATGTAATCCCAGAGAAATCGAAGGCAACCCTTAAATTATTTTCTTTAATCATTTGTAACGTCGGCAATTAACCATCTCCATTTCGCTGATCTGATGATGGAGGGTTACAGCTTCCGAGCAAATGCCATCTTGCTGAATCGCCAATTATAAATCCGTTATTATTCGAAATATTAAACTTTTGAGATGATCTCGTTAACATCAAGTCAGGATCTATTGACGAGATTCCGAATAAATTAGGTACAATCCTAAAATTTTGTGTCAGTAATGTAATGATGAAAGGTTCTGTATAAATAAGCAGTTAAAAGTTAACAGAAAATATCCAATTATAAGTCATGGTATCGCCAGAAAAGGACCTGATAACGAACTCCTAGTACAGTTGCGGGCAAAGCTCAAAATTTACATGCTCATATAAATATTCATTCAGGATACTCGCTAAATCTAATCAAATTTGTCAACAAACATTTGTGTTAATAATGTTGTAAAATAGTAAATCCTAGTGATTTTTACAAAAAATATATTCAAAAGGCTCTTTCAGCAGATACACCGGATGAGGGTTGATAATGAAGGAAATGTTTGATCATCGTCGTAATCATAATTATTCCGCCTCAGTTATTGTTAGTCTTTCTCAAGGAGCGTTACGCACCCCGGGGTACTGGCAAAAAATAACCAAAGAAATGGCGGCAATTTATTAGGGCGGGAATAGCAGAAAAGGGAATTGAATTGGTTGATTGACGTTGATAATTATAATTGGGAATCAGTAAAGATTATCCTTGTCCATGGAACAAAGAGTCCTTTTCGAATTCCTCGTCAAAAGGTAACAAAATTGACGATGCTTTCACTTGATAACTTTGAATTCTAACAAAATTGAAATACTTTTATTATTTTTGTAATATGTCTGGAAATAATAAATTCCAATTCATATGCCACACGCCAATAGTTAATGAACTAAGACAAAATTTATAAAGTAATCTATCTCTTGCTGATACTTATTTTATTTTGAATAAAAAGTTGCAAAAAGTGGAGTAGTACTACATTGGACTATTGGTAATATCAAATAGTATCTGAGGCAGCCTCGTTGTTCTGTGTCTAAGACTAAGTAAAATACGTGTAGCATACAAACTAACGTAGATATAATGACTTAACCTTTATACAGGGTATTGGAACACCGGCAAGCTTTAAGGAACAAAACAACATAAAAACAACTTTTGTTCTGCGTCCTTTTCATACAAAAGTAAATAAAGTTGAAATGAACTATCCCGACAGTACAATAAAATATTGAAAATCTAAAAAAAGTAATGTATCGAGTTATGTCTAAATATCAGCTGTTTATTCTTCTACTGCTGTTTTAAAATAACCACGTAAATTATATTTATAGTAATATTATTCAGTCGAATATTGAATACCTGTATGTTCGAGCGAATTGGTCCAAATATAAGCTGAATTTGCTGTAGTATAATTATCCATTATGAAGCTATTTATACGTAATTAACAATTAATTACAGTGATTGGAGCCATTAATAGGATTAGCTACAGATTGTCTGTATTATTATCATTACTGCTAGTGTCCTGGTATGCGGCTTTATTTACCGGAACTCAAATTATGAACTTTTTTAAATTTAAGCCGAGTTGTTTAATTATCTGTCGTGACAAGTTCAACTTTCATCTCTTACATTAATACAGTTGTTTTCAATTAACGTTTAAACAAGACGAGGCGTTCATGAAAGCGTCGTTTTAAATAGATCACCGGTGTTCGTCTCGCGCCCTAGTTGGCACTACAATGTAGATCAATTCGTTTTTAATCATTTGCACTGATTGCTGCTCCAACATTATTCGAAGTATATTGAAAAAAAAAAAAACGAAACACGTAGACTCGGTGCCAATAATAGTCATTGTGTTTTTATTAAGGCGTGTTCAAAACAACTTGATTGAAAAATCGATTAACAGATTTAGGTTGTGTTAGTGTTTCATGATTTGAAAATTATTGAAGTATTTGACTATTTTTCTTCTGTGACATCGGATAACGATTAGCTTACATAATTCCGGACTTGTAATATTTTACAATGAACAGGAAGAAGATTTTTTTTTCCTTTCTTTGGATATTTTCTTACAATCGCAATCCTCATAGGACCACGTTGTTATCCATCTGTATGTCAGTCTATGTGTACGCTTGTCAAGAACTTTTGTGCGATCCCAAAACAATATGCACTTAAACGGCTGTATCTTTTAATAACATTGATTTTGAAGTATGTTTTCCAGTGCTTTAAACCGTTGCACTCCTTAGTATTCGACGAGAACTACATTTTGATCCTTATAAACCTTGACAGACAGGCGGACGGACGGACAATGCTTATATCTCCCGTTAGCACAGAACCTTAATGTACAAGTCGTACTCACACTTGGCCTGTTCTTTTTTAATTAACGTAACGTGTGCGGCACTTCCACTATATTCCCAAATTACTAACTAAAATATACCCATTATCATTTTCCAATAAAATATGATGCACCCTATGAAAAATTATCGACAAACATTCGAATCCGGCACATAAATAGGCCGGTAGAAGTGAGTGACATGCACGCTCCAAATTTTAATCGCTGTGAATCAACAAACCTTCCGTCCTTTGGGAGCTGTCCCCTTTGTATTATTGGAATGTGTATAGACTCTACATATTACATACTGCCATACTCATATAATCAATACTTGTACAATAATAAGTAATATAACGCTTAATAATTTCAAAGGTGAAAAAACTATCTTTGGTGCGCATCTTCATATTATTGTCTAGCAGTCCTACCTGGCTACGCACGGATATTTCACGAAATATGGCAAACTGACTGCAATGGTTCGTGACTGACTAAAAAGGCCTTACAATAAAACTACTTTTACCATGGTCGTGGTTGCTGTAAAGCTTCTGAAACGTCGAGCTGAATAAATAATTAAATAGACCGCCATAAAATCCGTAAGAGTAGTTTCATTGTAATGACTAACATTCCGGTAACCTTAAGACATCAACATAACTGAAAGGACGGTCAGTTGTCAATAATTTCAGCAGCTAGATAAGGTTTATTTCGATATTTTAATTTTGTCATTATCATTTATATCGTTACAATAAAACTACTTTGACGGATTTTATCGCGGTTTATATAAATATTTAACTAGCACGTAACTTCAGAAACTTCAGAAGCTGGACTGAGATGACAGATGTCCTGATGTATGCAATTATTAAACCTTATTGTCATAAGGCACGCGACGAATAAAGTCGCTGAAGTGGCAATGGGCTGGTCACACACTCAGAAGAAAAGATGGCAGATGTGAAGGCCACGTTTAGGAATAAGAATTGTTGGTCGACCGTTCACCAGGTGGGAAGACGATCTCCGTGCAGTGGCCGGACCGGGATGGATGCGAGTAGCAGGAGATCGGTCGTCTTGGCGTTCATTGAATGAGGCCTATGTCCAGCAGTGGACCGATAAGGGCTGTTAAGGAAAAGCAATTATTAAGAGTACCCCAAGAGTTATAATCATTTGGATGTTCATATTAACGCAAATAGTACTTAATATACTCGTATCTTGCTGTCTTAATGTTTTTTGTTTAGTTTTCGATTTGATTATGTTTGTCACTGGGAAATTTTCTAATATTCCCAATTTTGCCAGTGAACTCTTTTAAATATGGCAATATTGTTGGTAAGCGCTCGACGGTGGCTGGTTTCACTCGGCATCTGTCGACTAGACGGGGAACCCGAACTTGTTGGCTCATAGAACTTGGTTGACATGTAGTTCGGCACCCAGGTGTTACTTGTCACAGATGCCTCGTGCTCTCTGAAACAAAGATATACCCACGGTAGATAATCTGTTGTATGGTGATGAGAATTACTGTTTAGATTTTAGATACCTATCTGTATGGGTATGCTTTCTATAAATATCGTGACTTAAGGTATTGTTGGGATTACGGATGATCAAAACATCTAAGAAAGCTAAAGAATTATTTGCCTCTTACGCTTTTGTAAATAGAATTTTGGAGTTTATACTTTTTAGATGGTTTAGGAATATGTTTACTTTATATTTAGGTAAAATTGTGAAAGTATCATCAAAACACCTCTTGTAGAACCTTGTGTTATTGGTTATTGCAAGATCGAAGGGCAGCCTCCACAAAGACGTCCATAAAGATATCTGCGACTAAAGGGGATACCGGCGAACCTGGCGCAACTCTACTTCCTTGTAGAATTGATGATTCCACGTCGTATAGCCAGGCGTGAGGCAATGTTTTAGTAGTTCAGCATGTTTCAGTGGTAGGTTACTATCTTTTAGCTTTCTTATTACTATTATTCTTATTGTAGGCATGTAAATAGGGACCGTATTTCTAACCTGACCATAATTTCTTTGTCATAGAGGTGTAGTTGTTGCCAAACTTTGACAAAATTATATGAATCCCTTGCAAATGCTTTAGTGAGTAAAACGTAAAATGTTGGGCTAATTGAATAAAACGCGATAATAATAACATGACGCAACACTTTTATTTTTATTTTTATTATCTTTTAATTTAATTTAGTTGAAATTTAATTTCTTTGTATTTTTTATATGAAGCACCTCAATTTCTCTAAACAATACACTTTCCACAATGGATATAGACAACCATTACGGTTGTCTATATCGCTTTAAAGCTATAAATTCGCCTTATTGTATATTCGCTTTAATTATCCATCGAAATGATTTTTTGTAAAACTTAGAGCCATGTTGCACTGCATTTGAATTTGGCCAGCACAACCGGTTAGGGTACCTTCTCTTCTCTACTTCACTCGCATACTACCACAAATTAGTAATATAATAATAATAATAATAGTTGTCGCGTTCGTGCTGAGTTTCCGGTGGTACATCGGAGGTTAAGAGAAGAGGAGAAGACAATTAAAAATCCCGGTCCTGCGAGCCTAACTCAGCTGCAAGGCAGCATGCCTCTACCTATCTACATATATGTACTGTATTATTGAATATCAACGTGTATATAGAATTTCAAAAGTACTTTAATTTGAATTTTTAGTTATTTAAAGTGAAATATCGGTTAATTGATGGTTTAGCTACGTAGTTGATTAAGATACGTGTCTGAAACGGGGTGTCATATTAAAGAGGAAAGCTTCTTTCAGTATTGCAAGTAATCGATTATTTAGTGTAGTAGAAACTGAAGGAAATATGTTTTTTTAATTAGAACTTGCGAATTTGTGGAACATTCAAATATTTTTTTTATGCCGGATGTAACTTATATTCATACTTGTATTAGCGATCCGTGCTAGCTTCGTTCGTGAATATCAAACCATAGACTAAAACCTTCCTTGAGAATCGCCATACATATTGCTGAAGTTTGATATATATTGTCTGGTACCTCCTGTACACATGTAAAGTATGTATTTCTGTAGTAGGTTTAGGGAGATTGGAAGAAAGGCGAAAGACCGCTCTAAATGGAAGAGCACTGACGACAAGGCCAGAATCCTCAAAGGGTTGTGGCGTCAATGGAAGTAAGACGGCATAGTGTCGGAACCATTTGGTTATACACGGGTAATGACTTTCTTCCTCCTTCACTTTTCCTTTTTTCCTCCTTTTTTCCTCCTTCACTCCATCGCTACCGATGGGCCACCGGTTGCTCAGTTGAAAAGCTAAAGCAATGTCTTATTTTCTATAAAGCGTTATTAAGATATTATTATTTTAAGACTGCATTATGTGAGTGAGGATACCTCATCTATCGTCCCAGCCCAAATGCGCTGCAATGCAGAAATGTCATTACATTGAACTACAAGTAACTATTTGAGTTATTAGTTGCTTACTGTAATGTGAAGTATTATCCCATATCAAATATGGTGTCAATATTACAGCGAGTGGAGTAGCGGCTGAATTTCTTGTATAAAAAATAAAAACAAAGCAATCAGAATAAAAAGCACAATCTGGGCTTCCGTGTGAGTGGGGAAGGATTATTACATTTTTATTAGAAAAGGTATTTATTTTTGTGCTTATATTAATTTATATTTTCGTTATTTCGTCTAACCCGTAACGATAATTATTTTTTTATAAGACGCTAGTATACATTTTATTTTAATTATCTTCTCATTAACTTGTAGTGGAATCATTAAAATAATGAGGAAGAATCTGTTAAGAGATTACGAAATTTAATTCGGTTCCATCCGTATTCTCCTATTAACACGTCAATAAAAATCATCCCTCTTCTAAATAACTTAGCGAAATTATATATATGATAAGTGTATAGAGCACACTTTTCACAAGACCCTATGCGGCA
Organism: Eumaeus atala; assembly: GCA_017140195.1. Classification (NCBI taxonomy): domain Eukaryota; kingdom Metazoa; phylum Arthropoda; class Insecta; order Lepidoptera; family Lycaenidae; genus Eumaeus; species Eumaeus atala. The sequence continues at coordinate 99,404 of JAFELO010001463.1, forward strand.
AGTAAAAGAAACTTTATTTTTATCATCTATAATTATTTTCACAGAATTATTAATATCTTACAGAATTATGAGCCTTATGCCATATAGCTATTTTCAATAGGAATCTTAATTTTACTGGAAATCGTGATGAACGGTTTTTATCCTTTAAAATGTCGCCCTCATCCCTTCCCCAACCTCTGCCATAAATGTTATTTTGTTTCACTATTGTTTTATGATCTTACTATTCCTACTTTTTAATGAGTTTTATTGAGATCTAAACCGACTACACTACATACATACACATCTATCAATATAATTTAGGAACATTACATTTTTGCGTAAAGCGCGACGTGTCAAGAGGTACTACGCTTATCGCCACTCGTATTTTTGTGCAACCAAAAAGTGCCCAAAGCGCCTGTATGATTGGCCAATCATACAGGCGCTTTGGGCATTTTTGTGTAAGTTATCGTAAAATATTAAATTATAGAAATCTTTGCCATCATATTGGCGGAAGATTGACGAGCCCATCAATATTGTGGAAGTAAAGTATATCTGTCAATTCCAAGTAAGTGCACGTCAACGGAAAATGAGGAAAACATATCCATCATCAATATGATAATATACCAATATCATTATGATAATAGGCAACCCAATTATACTAATGATATAACCTTTACTTCTAATTATATTACTAATAATATAAGGCTGAATACTTTGTCTATCTGAACGCGCTAATATCCAGAACTACTGGCCCGAATTGAAAAAATATTTTTGTATGGAATAGTCAATTTAACGATATGCATTTATACAATGACGCTACGATTAGTAGAGTAGAACCGAAATTACGCAGATGAAACCGCGGGGTGATGTTATTTTAATATTAATTGTGAGCCGTTGCTATGAGCTGCCCGTTGTCTCATACATAAACTGTTTATTGACAAAGGAAACTTAATGTACCTAAAACGTTCCTGAAGCAAAGAGGAGCCAAACGTCTGCACCTTTTGGTGATCATATGCGTTGTCCTTTACCCCTGCCGCTGGTGTGAGCCAAATTTTGCTGTAGCCCTCCTATCTCCTAAAGAGCCTCAATGTTACTGCATATAATTCCAGCGTCTTCAATTGTTTATGGACGGCACCGCGTACAGTAAGCCCCATAATACAACAAGTATGAAGTGATATATTTATTGCGTAGCGCCGCCTGCGTGCGACACCGGCCTATATAACGTCTCTTCCGGCTATACTGTCTACGTGCCAGGGCGGTCGCACGTAGCTAATATAAAATATATTTTCGAGATATCGATGCACATGGATACATTATTATGGTGAATATATTTTGTGTTTTATTTTTATATAAATTGTAGGAACGCTAATGAATTGTAGCGTGTCCGTATGGATTGTAGGATCGGGGCAAGGCAAAATTCAAATAACACTGGAGTGATATGGTCAAGCCATCACGAGTTGTGCGGTTTGTGACGACCTGCTGGCTCTGTTGGTAATGTAGTTAGGTCGCGTGTTACATCAGAGGTCGTGTTTGGATCCCTCCTATGTCATGGATGTATTTTATGTATTTCTGTAATAAAAATTTTAAATGTATAAAATTTCTTAAACTTATAATATTTGTTAAATATATCTTCATTGTCTGGTACCTGTAACACAAGTATTTACGGTATTTAGCACAAGACTAGGTTAACGTAGTGTGGTTAGTCGACATGTATTATTCTTATTATATTATTATTGTGCCCGGATGGGTATTGACTCCCTCTATTCAGAGGGAAAGAGTGATGTAGCAGGATCCCTTCTGTGGTCAGTAGAAGTAAGGTAAATGTAGCGCAAAAAACATTTATGTTTACATTACGGTTACATAAAAACTAGTTTCTCTAGTGCAGTGGTGCCTATAGCTTTCTGGGCCCCATTCGATTCAAGTTTCTAAAGTTGGTATCCACCTGGGCTTTTGGGAAAAGATGGAATACAGTTGGTGGTTCTCAGATATAGATATCCCAGTGGCAAGTACCGAAACTGCATAATATCTCGTTTGTCATTGGAATATACAAACATCATTTTGTGACCACCACCATCAAAAGTAAAAAAAAACCTTAGGCGTGAAGTTACCATAATCAGATTTTAACCGTTACCAATATGTATAAATTTTATTTATTTTGTGTTTCATGTTACTCTTTTAATTTTTTTTGTATGTGCAATAAAGTTTTATTTATTATTAATATTTTCATACATGATTAATTACAAACATACTTTAAATGCTATGTAATGTTACTTATAAATTACCAATAAGTTATTTTAATGGGAAGGATGAAGTTCACCTACCACTCTAGTAGGTTGTTTAATTAGTGCGCCGTTATACTCACTCAAAACTTGCTCTTGACCCACCAGCGGGTTACAATATTTGAGGACATCGCGAAAATGTTAAAGTCATCTATATACGCAGCTATAACAGCCAGAACACAAGAACACTGTACATGATGACTGATGACGTGTCACGATAAGCTATCAGCGTCGTGTCATCAATCTTAATGCTGGTATGTTATGGTATGTCACCACATGACTCTACATTTTTTATTTATTTCGTGACACGCCGTTACCAACGCCGCGTCTGTATCATATTGGCCAGGTGAGTTGTAACAATTAATAAGTCCTCTAAAGGACTGACGACACCTCCGAGGGGATGCTCGTGACTCTATGTTGATATTCCCTCCTACACGTTCGCCAGGTGGGAAGACGATCTCCGTGCAGTAGCCGGTCCGGGATGGATACGAGTAGCAGGTGATCGGTGGTCATGGCGTTCATTGAAAGAGGCCTATGCCTATGTATTGTAAAGGCTGATGATGATGATGATACAGATTATATTTCTTTTACATCATTAGCATTCGAGCCCGGTGCTCTTATGGCTTTTCCAAACCGCTGTACAGCTCCAAAAGGCCAGGGGGCCCAGAAAAGCTCACACATATGTGTGGGAAACGGAGAAAGAACCGCCCGTGACATGGCCCGCGTGACGGTTATGGAATTTCCGAACACCGGGAAGAAATTTAATGTGTCTAAGTGCTTAATAGGCAACTAGCGAAAGGGTATAATAATAGGTATTGAGACATTCATTTTGATTTTATAATTATTTATAAATAAAAAGGGGGAGTTGTATTTTAAAAGTGTCACTTTCATGTTTTTTTCTTCCTATTTAAAGGAGCAGTGCCTCACTGAAAAGTGTATTGCCGCTGGGAAGATTTTCACGCTATGGTTTTTTATGATTTCTTGTGTTACCTGAAACCTGGCGGATCATTCGATATACAAATGGCACTTTTGGATGAAGGTAATCGTGTATCGTTGTTATAAACAATTTAAGAGTGTAAGATTAACTATGCAGAATCAAGAAAAAAGGAACCGCCATTTAACGGCTGTTATGGAAGAAATCGTGCTAACAGTGAAATATTTAACTGAAGACAATGAATGGATTACGAATAAAATAGGAATATGCGTTTAACCTACCTTATTGTGACTGTGAATGAAAATATTAAATGTACTAAATTGTCAAATTTATTAACAAACTAGCAGCGACCGCGATTTTACTCGCGTAACCGAGCTCCAATCAATTGTAGCGTCATGATAGTGTACAGATTTTTTCAATTCAAACGAACAAGGAAATAAAATGAATTTTCTACTTTATTTTGACACTATAGCTAGTTTAGTAATAATATTTATTTAATGTCGTTACTGACAACTTGTTATTAGTAACAGCTACGTGTTAGAAATACTTTTTTAATACAACACAAGTAGTGTGACACGTGTATGACGTATGTATGAAAATAGATTTGTTTTTATTGTGCGATACCTCACCACGTGAAATTAATGAACCGATCGGCATGGGAATGTGACTATTCGAAGCGCAATTGTTTGTACATGTTTTTAGCCAACCATTAATACGTCTTTTCAGTATATCTAGAAAGTATATTCAACGGTCAACGAAGCGAGAAGCACTATGTTTAGCAAAATGAGACTACCATTCGGGTGTTTGACAGTCGAGAAAACACTTATCTTTATTGTCTTCTATGTCGTTAGTAAATTATGTTCATGTGATAGGTTAAGTAAAGAAAACGAATAATTTTTTAGAGGTGAAGCGCTATGATAAATCATGTAAAGAAATAAAACTCAAGTACAATATTCAGTTCCTAACTCGTAGCAATGCTACGGTGGCAACTCGTATCAATGCTACGGTGGTGACTCGTAGCTATGCTAGGATTCCGTGGAAACAATAACAGAAGCCACGTAATTTTATAAATTTACAAGATTGCAACCAATGCAATTAGATATTGACCCGTGAAATAATTATAATGTTTGTAACATATCTCTGCAAAACGTAATTAACAAATAACGTTTGACGAAAACGTGAATATTGACGAACACATTTGTCAAGGAATTTGATGATACTGTTGAGTTATGCTATCAATTTTATTTAAACACTCTGCAGATTTTATTCTACATACATTTATTTTGATCTATTTATTTTACTCTACTCCTACTCTCTCTCTACTTCCTATATATATAAGCGCGTAGCGGTAAGGCTCTGTAGCCTGTGGTGAAATTGGGACACCTCACAACCAAACCCTGTATGGAGGTGGCGTCGGTCTCTTAGGAAACTCTCCCAGTCGACGACGTGCTCCAATGACTTATAGTTCCGGGGTACCGCACAATTGATGAAACTAGCGTTGGTTTTAGTGGGAATTCGGCATCATTATAATTTGTTAGCGATTACTAATTGAGCCTGTACGTCTTGGTACAGGTTCAAACACAGCGCTTGTTTGGGAGCCATCGGCAAATGTTATATACATGTACGCATAATAAGACGAACATAATTACACTTATTTCATATATTTCGAAATAATAAAACTGAAATATTTTTTTAATTGTAAATGACATTCATTACTTTTATAGTGTGTTCATTTAATATAAAACAATTAAAACTGAAATATTTTTTTAATTGTAAATGACATTCATTACTTTTATAGTGTAGTGTGTAGTGTTTAATATAAAACAATTAAAATAGCTTATTCGAAGTGATCTCCATTGGCTGCAATACAGTCCTTTTTTACTGTCTATCGTGTGGATTATTTTTACTGTCTATCGTGTGGATTATTTTTACTGTCTATCGTGTGGATTATTTTCGTGACATCAAAATATAATGGCATTTAGAGCAAGCTTAACTCTCTGAAACTGACCATAAGTCATAATCAGCGAATTAAGGCCGGAACTAGATGAAGGGTAGTTTTCAACTCTGATGAAGTCCGGAACGTTCGTTTTAACCAAGGTTGGGTGGATCGCTTTTGGCTCCATGCCCACTTTGTGTGATGCAATCACAGCCATTCTGTTCTCTTTATCACCCGACTCCATTTTAATATCGCAAAATATTGTACAATGTGTCGGTGCCGAAATGAGAAAACAATGAACAATCGTAGAAAAGTGACAGATTCCCAATTCAAACATAATATTATTATTTACAATTGTGACATGATCAGAATAATATTTATGCCGATGCGTTTGCCTCTTTTGAGCAATCCCTCCAATGGGCCAGTGGCTACTCTTAAACCGCTCACCGAAAATCGTACTTTATACCGGTATCATGTGAGCGAGAAGTACCACCCTGGTCGTGCCGGCTCAATTTCGCTGTAATGTAGCATGTAGCACTTACTAAAAATGAGTTTTGCACATTGATCTTCATTAAGTGGAAAAGGCTAATAAAATAAACTTCAAAACTCAATAAAAATATCGCACACGATGTGAAATTATTAATTACAAACAATACGCGAAATCATTGCAGATAACCGTAACTATAGTACAATTATCGTCCAAATTATTTAATTAAAGTATTGTAAAAGTCTATAGTAGTCGGAACATGCAGCAGAATGTACTAATTATAATTACTCCGTGTATTTTTGTTACAAATGATATCGAATATCAAAGGATGTCCATTAGCGTACATGGGCGCGTAAGAGCCGTAGGTAACGTAATGGCCTGTTCAATTAGTGACTGCAATTAAATATAACGTGTTAAGCAAGCTAAATAAATATACCTTTGTTTTGTTTATTAAAGGGCTTAGCTGCAGTCCGGATCGATCCGGTTCCTTCTAATCGATTTTTGAGAATCGGATCCGATGAGAGACTTTCTCCTTTCTTTTATATAGAGCTAGTAGCGCTCCGCGATTTTACTCGCTTAACTCTGGTTGTATTGGTTGTAGCGTTATGATATACTGCTTATAACCTTTCCTATGAATGTTGTTATCACACAATAAATAAATTTTTAAATTTGATTTGAAGTAATAGGGATTAGCTTGTTCTAACAAATGAACATGCAAAAAGAATCAACAGCTTCGTTAAATTATAGCATAGGTGGGTGCAATGTGATGGATTTGCTATCATGTTTCTGGAATCGGGCGGCGCATTAAATTACAGGTTTCATAATGTTTCTCATTGAGTCAGAGACAATTCATACCTTCGCTACGATCTACGATCTACGATCGTTGGTAATAGTACCTTTCTGGTGATCCGACTACTGCCACTATCTGTGCTATAAAAATATAAATTATACGTAAAGTAATTTATAAACTGTGAAGTTTTTTTTCGGTGATGCGCATGCTATAGGCATCGGAAGTAACTTAATGTGTAGTCCAATTAGTTGATTAGGCGTAGACTGTACGTTTGAAATATATAAATGTTACGTAAAAGATTTATAAGAATTCACGTAACAGTTTCTTTTAAGACTGTTCGGAGTTAGCGTCTCGGTGCATCTTCATTTAGTTTATGTTAATAAGTTGGTACTTAGCCATAGAGCAGTCAGCGTTTTCGTAGCGGAAAGCTCTGCCTTATACTTAGGAATCAACACTGACCTCCATAAATGAATGATGTAGATCGCCATTTACTCTAGTTTAACAATCACCATCGCCCCCTGTAAATAGCCTAAGAAAATGCATGCGCGTTTATATTCTGACAGTTCATAATAACAGTATAAACTGACAAAAACCATTATATTTTGATGCTTAAAAATCTTCGTAAGTGTTATTTTTCCAAGGCACAGACTCTCAATTATAATGCCCATTTCTTAAATTTTGCTATAAGTAGCAATCCATATATAGTGGTGTGTAAATCAGTGGGACTGAAGGACTAAGCTTACAGGCTTTCAGGGGAGGCGGGAGGCTTAACAGGCCCGTCAGTACTGGCCGTACCACCGCGGTGTTCGGACGCAGGGTTGCTCTTATCGCATTCGCTATTTACTTTCAGCTCATCTCTACGGTAATCTATTTAAGTGGTTCGTAAACTATATCAAGTGCAAGTTAAACTATAACTGTTGTTAAACAAGGAATGTCCCAAGTGTTGACAGCGGAATATTGCAGGTAAGCGATGTTATTCATCTGTAGATTGAAGTTTTGTCACTTTTGTTTTGAGTTGTAGTGATGTGAGCTTTTTATAAGATTGACAACTGAATTCTATTACTATAGAAATAATATTTATTTTTACACATCACAGATATAATATTAATATAATTAATTGAACTATACGTTTTTCTCTGAGCGTGTGTTTTTAAATGTTTTAGGATATTAAATGTATTACACTTTGTTGATACTTATTTCTCGTATTATAAGTATATCAGTATCAGGACAAATTGGGGTTAAAGTAGGTTTTTACTAAACAAAAATTTTAATAACACCGCATAAAATTGTATATGATTAACGGATAATATTTTTGGTACTTGGTATTTATATGATTTTTTTTTGAGATATATATACTTACTTATGAGATATTTAATGATATTTTTAACTAGTTTCCTTATCAAGCCGTTCGTGATCCAGGTAGAGGTATTAAGATGAATACATGAGCCAATTTTTTTTATTGTACCCCAAGTTAAACGAGAAATAGGAGTCTCTTAACGACTACCGACGTCCATGAACATTCACATAGTCACTGTGCCGATGCGCTGTTCTCCTTTTATCCTCCTCTCCAATGAGCCATATGTCGTACTGATTGTTTATTTATTTGTATTATAGGGAACAAACGAGCAGCCAGAGCCTTTTGAAGACGACCGTCGCCTATAGATATCCACGTAATTGTTATGCGGATGTGTTGCCCTAAATCTCTCCTCCCCTTAATGGCCTACCCGTTAGGCTTTTCTAACACAGCAAACTGTCACTTATTGTCAATGTTTTTTATGAGAGACTTGTGAAAAGAGGATTTTATTAAGAGTAGGTAGTGATGTATTGGAGCCTACTTAGGCAGTCATGGCCCTCTTTCCAGACCTGAATTTATGTTGTGGAAGCGAAGGGAAGCCCAATACAGCTTTAACGGCTTGCTATATATGCTCATCTGGAGACGGGACTAGGTTTGAGATTGAAAGAGAGACAGACCCCCCCCCCCCC
>JAFELO010001463.1:107796-161467 GCA_017140195.1 Eumaeus atala
CCCCCCCTCCCTCCCCTGTCACTTTACGCCAGTATCAAGTGAGCGAGGGGCACTTCCCCAGTCGCGCTGGCCCATTTCCGTTGCATAGGAGGATGTAGTGTCATGCACCACGCATGGCACTACCTCCTCCTATGCAGCATGGCACTATCTCTTCCTATAACTTAACTATTATTATCGTGTCCAGAGCAACAGAGGAGTACCTCCTCCCCCGACCCTGACATCTGAGGCATCTCACGCGCTGTAGCTAAAATGTCCTCGATGCTGACGTGAACGTTTGGTTCATGGAGAGGATGATGACTGGGGCCGGCGTGATCGGGGAGGTACCTCTCGCTTACATAGTACCGCCAACAAATGACAGCTACGCTATCACAAATAATGCAGTCCGTGAGTGGCTACTAAATGGTCCATTGGAGGGGAGAAGAAAATGAGGGCCACGCATCTGCGTGACAGTTATGCGGATATCTTTGGGCATCGGTAGTCGTCAAAAAGCATTCGGTTGATTGTTTGCCACTCTATAGGAGCCTATATATACCCTTTATAACAAGAGCAAAAACACATACATAAACATATTCACGCCAGTTCCCCGATGGGAAAGCAGAAAACACGTACATGGTTTACCTAATTTATGTCGCGAAGTCATTGAAATCTTGTATAGTGCGTCTGTATTTGTCTATAGGACTTCTGCCTCCTTACCTCGTCCCTGCTCATTGAGTCTCTGGAAACTCACAACCGCACGTAACGACACATGGCGTCGTAGCGGAATTTTGCCCACTGCGGCCATCTCTATAGAGACTAGGCAACTGCGCAGGATATTTCATAGCGCACAAGTGTGCGCGCAGCACAATTGCACTCCGTGTTCCTTCACTCTCTTATTCCGATGGGACGTCAGTCTGACACGACCGGTGAGAAAGTGCTCTTCGAAACACGGAGATGAAACAATCCAACTTCCTGACTTCGAACTATTATTAAAAATTGAAAAATCCTGATAACACCTTGGTCTGGCACGGGATTTGAACCCAAGTACCTCACGACTCACGTGGCAATAACACGTAAGCAATCTATAGCGTTAAGCGGAGTATGAAATGTTTTATACGATTTTTATCCATATTATTTTCACACTGGTCATAAATATCATTTCTGAAAGAATAAACTCTCAGAAACTTTGCAAATTACTCAAATCCATTTAAAAATCTTGTGAGAATTGCTCTGCGGAGAGACGTAGAGTTTTGAAAAAAAAAGCGACGCTTTTTTCCTATAAATAAAAATCGAACCTATTTCACTAACACCATTTTCAGAATTATCTCAGTTACTGTTTGACCTAGGTGTTCCTCAATGAAACATTCAAACACCCATTACTCCCAAACTCCGGCCGGCTAACATAATATTACTTTGATACTGTTGGATAATGTTCGATTTATATTCTGCGATCCTGCGATAAGTCGCCGCTTCTAGATAAACACAAACATAAAAGACCTACCCTTCAACTGAATTATCAGCGAAAGGACGACAGGAGGATTTCTATTCAAGATATTTTAAAGATTTTTTTTTATAGTAGGCAAATAAGAAATCGAAGCCTGCTAAAGACTACCGATGCCAATAGACATCAGCATTATAATAGTAGTGCAAATTGTCCAAGCTCATCTGATTTTTAAATACTATTCGGGGGCAAACGAGCAGTTTTATGCCCCCTAATGGTATTAAAAAAATCTGGTGACTACCACCTTAACATTTCCAGATACATCCACACAATTGTTATGTAGCTGTGTTGCCCTCTTTCCCTCCTCTCTCTCGCATTATTTTTTGTTTTCAAATAATATTAGAGTACAGTCATAAGTTACTAATGACTGGTAAAGCATTTGGACAATAAGTTACTAATGACTAGTAAAGCATTTGGACAATAAGTTACTAATGACTAGTAAAGCATTTGGACAATAAGTTACTAATTACTAGTAAAGCATTTGGACAATTAGTTACTAATGCCTAGTAAAGCATTTGGACAATAAGTTACTAATGACTAGTAAAGCATTTGGACAATAAGTTAATAATGACTAGTAAAGCATTTGGACAACAAGCTACTAATGACTAGTAAAGCATTTGGACAATAAGTTACTAATGACTAGAAAAGAATTTGGATAATAAGTTACTAGTGACTAGTAAAGCATTTGGACAATAAATTAATAATGACTAGAAAAGCATTTGGACAATAAGTTAATAATGACTAGTAAAGCATTTGGACAATATGTTATAGTGTGTGTACTGTGATGCTAGTGTGTGTGCGTCTCAGAGTCAGAGTGTATGTTTCTTTTTTTATAGAACTGAACAGAGCCTTTTTACATCTACCAACGCCCATGAACATCCACATAAATACTATGCCGATGCGTTGCCCTCCTTCTCCCTAATGGCCCGCCGGCTATTCACAAATTGCACGAAACGTGACACTGAAGGTGTCATTTCACGGCGGTATTATGTTAGTGAGAGCCACCTCCCCGGTCATGCCGACCCAATTCTTCAAAGGATGTTGTGTCAGGCACTATGCATGGCACTGCCTTTTCCTGAAGAGTGTATCTCTTGCGTAGTTAGTGTGTAGTACACGTTCTTATTAATGCTACAGCTGCATTTCAATCAAATTGAACCGGCGTAACAGAGGAGGAACGTCTCGCTATCATAGATGTGCAGTCCAGGCTGCGCAGTTGCGTTTTGCGCGGCTTATGAGTCTTTCGGGTACAAAAGTAAGTAAGTGGAAATTGAAACACGTAGTAAAGACATGCCGTAATATGGACCATTTTTCGTCCCTGTAATAAAGTAAAGTTCTTCAACGAGTTCTGTTTAACATATTTGTCGTAATATTATAATAAGTATTCGTTCAGAATAATTGGGTACAAACTTAGGTCTTCCCAAACCCGAGTACGGGGTTAAGATAGCTTTTGTATGATTATAATCCCCGTGGCTTCACAATTCATCGCTCCAAATATTTTTAAGGCTTTCATGTAAAACAATATCGTAAGAAGAGGCAGTACATAAGTACTTGGATTGCAGCTTCTAAATAATTATACTCAGAATTTAGTATAGCATCGCCTCTGTGGGGTAACGGTGCGGGTGTCACCACGCGGCTAACGGACTTAACGGGCTTAAGACCGTTAGCCGCGTGGGGTCCTGAGTTCGATCTCCAGGTCGGGCAATGTTATTAAATGTTTAACAGATTACTCTGAGCACGCATTACATTGTCTGGGATTGGAATGTGCCCGAAGTGAAGTTTGCTTGCCACCTATGACCCGGTCGAAACGTCGAGCAAGCTATGTACAGAAGCTTAGCCAGTGCCTTGTAATAAGTATTTTAAGTATCGCGTTAAAGCCCGATAGTCGTGGCGGTGAGGTTCTGTAGCCTGGATGCATCCAGGTAAAGCCAATTAAACCTGCTGGCTGCTTTCTGCACATCTCTTAAAAGAAGAGCGGGCTAAAGAGCGGACGGAAGAGGCGCTCTTTGCATCCGTCTTATAAGAAGAGGAAACAAAAGAGCAACAGGAGGAGGCTCTTTTGCTCACGGAGCAAGGTGCCTAAAGTTGGTGGGATTGTCCTGTGGTGTGGAGCAACCCTTCTGTGGAGGAGCCGTCGGTCCCTTGGGTGACTGACTTGCCGTCAAAGTGCCCTGGTGATTTGTTATTCCGGGGCACCTCATCAATGGCGGCACTGATGACACTCGCGGTGATCTTTGTGGTTTGGTGCGGTGATTGTTTTGATTTGGCACTATAATGTGCCCATCACGGGGCCGATAAAGGCGCGTAAATGAGTTTCTCGCGTCAACGAAAAAAAAATTGCTATATTATCGAACTCAACTTTACATGTGGCCAGACACACACTTTGTGAGTTTTCTAAATGCTAGCATGTGCCTAAATAGTCGGTGAGTTTTTGTACGCCGTAGCGAGCATAAAATATATTGCCAAAAACTGGGTGTTAAATTCTTAACGAGCTTTACATTTTAATTCTTGATTCATGTCTAACTTATAGTAATGAATTACTTATATGCTTTTATATCACAAGTTTTAATATTTAACTAGCTTCTGAATATAACTGCAACGTCTCAGATTGTGGCATATGTTGACGTATAAAAATAAATTAATATAGGAATTACTTTTTATTTTTATCTTAATAAACTTACTTACACTTAAAGTTAGCGCTACACCTCTTGCAAAACCTTTATTAAAATTTAAGCTTTCCCATACAAAATTAATATTTTGCCACTAAACTAGCACTTACACATTACAGGGCCCCGTCTTTCTGGAAAGACAGAATAGAGAAACACATCTACAGTTTCTCACAGAAATCCTACCAGTGTTGTTTATGGATGTGCCACTGGCTTCCTTATGTGGTATGATGGCGCACCAGCGCGTAGTAACAGACCTTGAACTTGGAGTACCCCTGTCCGTGGACGGCGGAAGGACGGGGAGGAGCTCGTGCGTGGCCTCCCAGTTTACCAGATATTACTCCTCTGGACTTTTATCTGTGGGAACATGCGAGAACTCTAGTGTATTCCGGTGGTGAAGTAGCTAGCAACATTATATTGTAGGACGAAATTGTGTGGGCGTTTCAGCAAATTAAAACGATTTCGTAGTACTGTACTGGCATGAGTTAGTGAACAGTTGATTCTGAGATGTGATTTTTGTGTTAGATGTGAAGAGGACTGTTTTGAACACTATGTGCGTGATACCTACCGGCATCCATGAGATTTAAATTTATAAGGTAATTTGTGAATTCCCAATCCTTTCATAAACAAGACAATGCATTATTCCAAATAAGCTGAATTCAGCTTTCAAATACACATAACTAAATTTGTTTCTCCTGAATGCATATTTTAGGGTTTAGATTTTTTTTTTCAATTTTTTATGTAGCCTAAGCCTGATTCAGTATAAAGGGAAAGTGGATTCAGAGTGCGGACGGGTATTTAGATAAATTGTCATTACTTTTGATTCACTGTAGGTGCTTAGTAGGTAGATATCGCGATGTCATTGAGTTTTAATAAACTCTCTTCTTTAACGAAGTGGAATTCATAAACTTTATGTGAAAATGTAATAATCTGAATTAATTTAAAGACAAGTTAATCTGATTTCGTCTGAACTGAAAAAAAATTATGGTAGTTAGTACAAAAAAATCGGCGCGTGCCGGGCGGAGTGTAGGGGCAAGTAAATAAGCGAGGGAGCAAAATTTTTATTGTTTTTTTGTGTTATTTATCAAGATTTGTAAAAAGTCGTAGAAGAAATGTTATCGAGGTGCAAGAGAGAGGTGTTATTTTATTCATGACAAAATAAAAAAAAATATATATATACTTTAATTTGAATTTAGATTATTCTTTCTCATTTCTCTTAGAAAGTCTAAGAGAAATGAGGGATATAAAATAGAAAATCTAAAAAAAACAAAAATATTTTTTTGTCTTTGCCTTTTCGTAATAATATTTTATGTTTTTATATATAAATAATTTAATTATCCGGACAAATCAGATGACTAGTATTTACAGTTATATAAATATTTAAATGAAGTATTTATAGCACTATTCCAACGCGATTCTGTTACATTTGCATTAATATTGAAACAAATACGGGCATTTGTAAACAAGTCTTTCAAAGGACTTATGTTCCGATGCGCTTTAAACATGTTCAGAGACTCTTCATTTAAGACTGCAATAATTGTTTAACCAAATTAGTTATGACCAAGTTAATCAAGATCGGTATCAACCTATTAAATTAAGCTAGCTAGGTATTATTACCAACCTCACTATGGTCCATGTCTTGTCGTGTGGGTGGGGCTCATTAGCTTGGCAAAGCCAGTTGAACCAAGGGAATGCTCTTTGTACCCTTATAAGAAGAGGGAACTAAAGCGCAGAAGGAGGAGGCGCTCTTTGTACCCATCTTATAAGAACAGGAGACAAACGGCAACAGAAGGAGGAGCTTTTGGCCAAGCGGCGAGGCTGAGAACCTCACCCCGTTGCACTGTTCCGAAGTTGGTGGAGTTGTCATGTGGGGCGGGGCGACCCTTCTGTGGAGGAGGCATCGGTCTGTTAAGTGACTGACTAGCCGTCTAGGTGCAGTGTTGATTTGTAGTTCCGGGGGCACCTCACCAATTGCGGCACTGATGGTACTCGCGGTGGTTTTTGTGGGTATTCGGTACTGTAATATGTCCCGCGAGTCCCACGCACTACTGGACCCCACCCAGGGCCAGTGAAGGTGGGCTAATACGTTTCCCCGCGTCAAGTAAAAAGACGGCTGGTTTCTACCTCGTAACTTGGGCTCTTAGTACATCGTTACGTAGGTACGTTATTTGTGCGCATAACACATGTCTAGTGCTGGGTATGATCAACTGTGGTTGGTTTTTCTCTTTTTTGCCTCACGGTCTGTGGACAGTTGGTTTGTGTCGAGTCTTCGTTGTATGAGTGAGTGAGTGGCTTCGTCCAGGAATACAGCAGAATTGTTATCCAAACGCATTCTTCTATTATCAAATCTCAACAATTGTTACTCCAATCCCTGAAAATGTTACTTCGTCGTTCAGATAATCGAATAGGAATAGTACCATTCAAAGTTAAAGTATAATTTCCACTGACGAGAATACAAATTGAAAGCTATCCACAATTTAGTTACGATTTGAAGTGAAACGACAAACTAAAAGCCGCGCGAGCTTAATGCAGGATTTACTTTACGTGGTTAGGATTCTGTCTAGATAGAGATAACGCTGGTTACCTGAATGAAATACTGTCAACTATATGGAAGCCTTTGACACGATCGCGGCCATATTACGCTTTTAACATACATTTGATCGTTTGAGAACTGTTCACTCATATAGCTATGAGTTGAAGTTAATCTTACTAATATTATAAGAGCGTAAGTTAGTAAGAGGTAGTGCCATGCTGCATTGTAACCGAATTGGGCCCGCACAACCGGGGAGGAGCTATGCTGACGCGTTTCATGCGATTTGTGAGTTGCCATTGGTCAATTAAACTGAAAAAAAAAAATAAACTAAAGGGGAAGATTAAGGAGGACGAAATCACATGCCAACAATAATGCGGATGTAATAAATAGTGTTATATATTTTTAAAACATTAATTAAAAAAATATACTCGAAATCTTTTTCGAAGATCTTCTTTTATTAAATACAATACGCATCTGCGTAGTTGTTTATGTCTGCCTCGAGGTCTAGAGGTAGGCATGTTCAATCACAGTCCTGAGGTCCTGGGTTCGAATCCCGGGGCAGTCGAAAGCGTTATTGGGCTTTTTCCAGTTTGCACTAACAGTCCGAAGTCAGGAAGCTGGCGGTGTTGCACCCCGTGCATTAGAGTGCACGTTAATCTGTCGAGCCTGCTGATTTCTCTTCGGTTGTGTAGAATTGCCGTCCCCTCGGAATAGAAGAATAAGGTGACAGGGAGTGTACTTGTGCCAACGCACACATATGTGCACTATATTTTTTTTATAGAATAGGGAGCAAACCAGCAATCGGAGCCTTTTTACGGCTGCCGGCGCCCATAAACTTCTACATAATTACTATGTCCACACGTTGGCCTACTCCCTCCCCCCCCTCTTTGAGCCACTAGCTACTCTCAAACCACACGAAACATGACACTCTACGGGGGTATTATGTGAGCGAGATGTAGCTCCCCGGATGTACCGGACCAATATCAAATCCGTTGCATAGGATGTAGTGTTCATGGCACTACCTCCTCCTATGCAGCATGGCACTACCTCTTCCTGTCCTGCAAGTTAACTCGACTCTATAGAAATGGCCGCCGTGACCGATACTCGGCTAGGACAATATTATTATTATTTTATTTATTATAACAAGAACAGTCAGATTCCCTCTAACCAATATATCATAACATACAATCCGATCAAAAAATCCGTCCAACCCTCATGTTGAAAGAGAAGAAGAAGATATAATGAATTGAAAGATAACATTTTTTTTTTATTTATGAGGGCACATACCTATACTTATTAGTAAAGTTTCCTAGATTAAGTGCAAGAAGCCGTACAAGCTGGGAAACTAAGTTACGAGGTACGGTGTTAAAACTTGCGCGCAGGACGATTTCATGGTGAACCATGATGAACTATAATGAACAAAAACTTTTTCATTTACTGGCGACCCGCCGTATAAGGTTCCGTGACCCCCTGGAAGACGATCTCCGTGCAGTAGCCGGTCCGGGCGATGGATGCGAGTAGCACTACAGTAAACGCGGCCTTCACTACAGAACCTTAGTGACATGTCTGCAAACTGATCTTCTGAGTGTGTGACCAGCCCGTTGCTACTTCAGTGAGCTTATTCTTCGCGTGATATCGGAAACTTTAGTTCCATGCCTTATGACTTTGTTGGAAATTTCATCGTACAAGGAAACACCCAACATAACACGTACAATAGCTCGCTCAGCTACTGCAAACTGGCGGACCAATTCTAAACTAAGAGGCTATATCTCGGCCCCGTAGGTCATCGATGGAGAACTCATTGATTGAAGACTTTTTTCTTCAAGATCTGCGGTATAGGTGACGTGAAAATGTGACGAAGGTTCCGGAATGCTGCCCAACCCAAAGGAATCCTTCTATCGCCTTCCTTCTCGAAGTTATGTTATTTTAGCATATTTATAATTCATATAAATTTTAATTGAATTTCACAATTAAAACCATTTTAGAATTTGATTCGTTGTGACGTTTTAATGAAAATGCGGCATTGCGATACAAATAATAAACAACATTTGTTGAATAAACATTGAAAATGCTGTCTGGCTATTATTGGCATTTGAAAGCAATCATAATACAAAATCAATTAATGTCTGAACTCCACTGGTTCTCATTGAATAAGTTCTTGATACGATGCTTTGGATATAAAAGACTCAAAGAAATGAGTTATTTTGTAGTGGGGAGGATAAAAGGCAGGAGCTTTATATAATGATTTGTAAACTATGAATTTGGTGGTAGCAAGAGAATTCTGTGCGGATCGTCGTATCTTCTCTCTTAGTCTGTATGTGTGCATATGTCTGAATGCGTGTGTGCGAATGCTTATTTTTTTACAGAATCGGAGGGCAAACGAGGAATCGGAGCCTTTTTACAACTACCGACGCCAATGAACATCCACATAATTACTATGTCGACGGGTTGCTCTCCTTCCTCCCCCAATGGGCCACCGGCTACTCATAAACCGCACGAAACTTGCCTTTTGCCCCCTAAATAATAAGAAACATTAAGTACGCTGAAAAACTTGTGGGCACAGTTCGTTCTTACACTACGCTGGTAGCGCCACGCGATCTCACCCGTATAACCGGGCGAAACTTATATTGCTCTTTCTCGATAAACGGAATATCTAACACATTTTTCTAGTATGATCAGCAGTTCCGAAAGTAGCGCGGTTAACGAACCAAACAAACAATCTCTTTAGCTTTATAATATTAAGTATAGATAATAATAATAACAATAATAACATGGGTGTACCTATCACACCATGTTAGCTCAGCTCTGTGCTAAGTACCATAAGGACTTGTGTTTCATGAACTAGACAATGTTTAATATTTATTTTAAAAAAAATATTTTTAAGAGAAAATTGAAGTTTTCCATCAGAAATACACATATACACATATAAACATCCATTACCTGGGCGGAATTCGAATCCGTGATCTCAAGCCGATCGACAATAGATGTATAGTCTGATAAAAGTGTTAAAACTGTGTGCGTAGCAGTATGTAGTATCTATTTTCCCCCATGGCACACCAACTCGAGCATACTTCCCACTTGAGTATGTTTTTGAATATAAAAAATAAGCTTTTTTTATTGCATAAGGGGGACTATCGAGGCCCATTAATATTCGCATGATTGTTACGCAGATACGTTGCCCTCCGTTCACCCCCCCCAATAGGCCACCGGCAACTCACGAACGGCACGAAACGCGACACACTTTATGCCGGTATAGCGTATAAGAGCGAGAGGTACTTCCCCGGTCGTGCCGGCCCAATTCCCTTGGATAGGAGGATGTAGGGTCATGCATCATACGTGACACTATATCCTCCTGTACAGCATGGCACTACCTCTTTCTAAACTGTCTGGAGATTACCAATAGAAATAAAAATAAAACTATCAAGCTATGATAATATGTATTTAATTGCATACACTTTTAGTGACGACTTATCGAACGCTTGACAGTCGATTAGCACAGGAAAGTAGCATGTTTCTGGTGGACGTCGCTGACTCGAACTTATAATGTTTTTCCCTGTCCTTACACAGTTGTAGCCGCGTAACACAGGATGGTAGCATGTGCCCCACCCTGGTTCAACCCTTGTCGTGGCGGTGGGGCTTAGTAGCCTGGGGTGAACCCAGGCGAAGCCAATTGAACCGAGGGGGACCTTTGCACCCCTCTTATAAGAAGAGGGGGCTTAAAGATCTGGAGGAGGAATCGCTCTCGATACCCCTCTTATAAGAAGAGGGGACCTAAGAGTAACAGGAGGTGGCGCTTTTGCGCACAGGGCAAGCGGCGAGGATGGGAACCTTACCCATTGCACTGTCCCAAAGTCGGTGGGGTTTTCCTGTAGTGCTGGGCAGCCCCATCTGTGGAGGTGGAGTTGGTCCCTTAGGGGGCTGACTAGCCGTCGAGGTACCCTGATGATTGTTGTGCCGCGGCATTTCACCAAGGGCGGCACTGATGGCACTCGCGGTGGTCTTTGTGGGTATTCGGCACTATCATGTGCCGCGAGTCCCACATACCACAGGACCCCACCCAGGGCCGGTGAAGGCGCGCAAATGTGTTTCCCCGCGTCAACAAAAAAAAAGGATGATGTTGCTGACTCAAACTCATAATATTTTCCCTGTATTAACGCCACTAATGAGGTTTACAGCCTCGTAGCAAAAGAAAATATCAGGTTGCTGACGCATGTTGCTGACGCACGTTGCTGATTCGAACTCATAATATTTGCCCCTGTCCTAACGACTCTAGTGAGGCTTGTAGCCGCGTAGCATGGGAAGTAGCATGTTGCTGAAGCGAACTCATTATTTTCCCCTGTTTCTCCCCAAAACTTGTACAAAATCATATCTTAACACAACTTTTTAGATATTCAATTCGGATGAGACAGCGTGAGTATACACAAATATTTATTATGAGGTATAAATCAAATTCTGCCGACATCGATTATTCATTCAATTCTGAGGAGGAGTGAAATTGCCAGCGGAACACGTCACATATACTCGTACAACAGCGCGAGCCAACTGCGAACTGGGATTTAAACAAATTATTACTTCTTGTACGTGTTGACTATACCCAGGAACAAATACAAGCCCATCAAAATTGATTGGTTTAGATTGCTAAGGGAGAGTAAAAATATATAATCAAAAAAGGAGTAATTTTGTTACAGCACAATAAAAGGGAATTGGTGAATCAGTTGTTCAGTAACTTACTATAGTTGGATTCCCTCGTGGTCTGTTCCTGGTTAGCTGTAGACTCGATGTTGCGGCTCTGAATCTTGAGCCGCACCGAACATAAGCGTTGTTTAGATTTCTCAATTTCTAATAACAATCCGGAGTTAAGTAGTTGGCGGTGTTACGCCATCGTGCCACGGAGATGTCGTTAAGCCGTCGTTCCTGTTTCTTTCCAGTGTTGCCGTTTCATCGGAATAGAAGAAAAACGAAATAGGAGAGTGCACTTGTGACTGTGCACATATTAGTAAATTGTAATATGTTCTGCGCATTTGGTTGCCTCAATGGTGAGCATCGTAGGCGAAATTCTGCTAGGACTACATTATGATGGATAACTGTATATATGCATAGTACAAGACGGACACATGCACGGAGCCTGTTAATGACCGTAAGTGTCCATAGACATCCACATAATTGCTATCCTGATGTCTCTCTTCTACCTTCCTCCTTTTGACTGCAGAAATTTGCCATCGCACGGAAGGTACGGTAGAACTGAAAGCTGTATGTTTGCGGTGATATCACGTGAGCGAGAGGTACTTTCTATAGTATTGGGGGACAAATGAAAAATCGGAGCCTTTCACGACTATCGACGCTCATAAACATCAGCATAATTATGCCAATGTGTTGCGCTCCTTTCCCCCTCAATGAGCCACACCACCAACACCAACAGGTGCTACAATTTTTGCACGTTGACTTCAGTGTGATAGTGCCATCATAGTTCATTCCGGAGTTATGTAATCAAGAGGTACCACTCTGAACAGAATGGCTGTAATTCCACAATGATACTATACTATTTAGCAATTATATAAATGATAATATAAAAAGCAAACCAAGTGATGATACTAAATAACTCGCATAAAGTTGCTGAAAAATATTCTTATCATGTTTAAAATTTTTGCCCAAAGATAACTCAAGCATTAAATACATGAGTGAATTTTCTACAAGCAATAGCTTTCTTCTCACATTTTTACAAAAAAATATAAAACGGTTTTTAAAATATCTTCAAAACCAGCAGAGCGTAATGACAAGTAGGGACGTGAGGTCAGGCTAGCCACACCTAAGTATTCAGCACTACACGACCAACACATACCTGACATCCGAGTAGCTGGGGGGAAATGTGTTGAAAATATTCTTTGCCTTTTAATGTGGCTTGTGGTCTCTGGTATGTCTAGTAGCAGTATATTGGAGAATTTCTAAGAATTTTCTTGTGAAAACTCGATTTGACCTGCCTTCCTCCTCGCTGTATATTCTATGGAATATTATATCGCTAGGCTCCAAGGCTTTTATCTGCGAAGTATCTAAAGTTAGACGGTTTACCGCTAGATAGTTAACAATTTTGAGAATGATTTTAGAAAGGAATTTATAATTACAGTTTATAATTTTAGTGTCTCCTAAGTGCCGGTTTATCATCTTACTAAATTTAAAAAGTACTCTTTTTATATTTATTTGTCTATTTCTAAATAAAATATAATTTTACAAGTTGAGTTATGTTCATCTCTTAACATTCCATCGCGCTGAAAGTTTGAAAATATAATTTGTACTTCAGATGATATTAAAATAACACGGAGCTGGTCGGAACGCAGTAATAAGATGACGCAACGCGAGTTTAGGAACGTTTCGCTTCTTTTGACAAGACATTGTTCCGTGATATACAGACTGACTCATAGATAACTTATACTGCGATAGACACACCACTCTTGAAAATAAAATTGACGTAACAAGACTCTACAGTCTTGTCTACACCCCTGAACAGTAGATGGCGCGCCCATAAGCTTTGTTTCTATGTAAATACTACGCGAGTCGGCCCTCTTATCAATGGCTGAAGCGTCGTTCCTAATATCATATCAATTTTTTCAGTCATTTGTTTTTATTATTTTAATTTAGATATTTAAAATAGATTTGAAATAATATTTAATATTTAGTGAAAACGGTAATTATTTTGTTGCATTATTTGGATGAGAATCGATTAGTTAACACCCAACTGCAGTGATGAAAATGACTCACCAGTCAAAGTGTAAAAGGCTCGTGCTCTTGCATTATTTGGATGAGAATCGATTAGTTAACACCCAACTGCAGTGATGAACATGACTCACCAGTCAAAGTGTAAAAGGCTCGTGCTCGTGAAATGAAAGAAATTAGGGATATAATCTTTTTTTTTACGGTATATAGCGAGGCTAACGTGCAATCGCGTCCTTCTGATGAAATCCGCTTTATTGTCATAAAGACGCGTTGCCCTCCCTTTCTCCTCTCTTATAATGGGCCGTAAAAATCTTTTGAAACGGTGTCAGTGAGAATGACACTTTGCCAGGCTTACTTTCTTAAATGTCTTGCGCACCTTTTACTTCAGAATCCTATTTGTTTATAAAGAGTAATGTCTAGCCGCGTGGCGGCGTCGACGAACACAGTTTTAATTACATTTTCATTATTCGTATCATTTACATTGTACGATTGAATACCATCATGGAACCCCGTCCACTACTAATTCAATCAGCAACTACATATTTGCATAGTGCCTTTTGTTAGACAACCACTTTAGCTTGTAAGCCATCTCTTGTAATCTCTGCTTTGGATAGGTTACTCAATCAATGAACAGTCATTGTCTCACAACAAGACCTAGATAATGACCTAGCGACCGCTAGGCGCGTTTGTAACGAAGCGGGTATGTATTTATACACAATTATTATATTTCCGTTGTTTAGTACTTACGAGTATAACACAAATCCTTAATGTACTTAGTACAGGAATAGGCACATGGTGTGATAAGTTCCACTATAATATTTTTAACATTAGAATGATTACTTTATTACTCCTCATTTGTCCCCTATAACTAGGATGAAAATGAAATCTAAATTTATTCAACCTAAAAAAAGTCACATAGTAATGAAAAAGAAAACTTAACCAAATTTCGGTAATTTATTTATTGAATATGCATTATAACAATTAAAGTAGGCGGAAAATAACATTGTCACATAAATTGAGTTTCTTTTAACGACTAGCGACGCCCATAGACATCGGAAATAAAGTTGTCATGTTGATTCGTAGTACTACTTTCCTCCTATCCTCCAATGGACCAAGTAGCCACGCCCCTATTAAACGCTATTAAAAGCCCATTACTTCAGAATGACTGTGCGTACTGTGTATGACAATAATCTTAGTACTGCGTTAGAAATATTTTGGAAAAATGGTACGGGTACTTATTTCAATGGGGTTAGAAAATCTCAAGTTGTTATAATAATGTATTTGATTTAAATTACCGGCACGTAACATCCCACAATACCATGACAACATGTTCTGTAACTATGATAGAACAACGTCTGTCGGGATAGCTCGTAATATGTTATAACCTTATAAACTAGTACCTAAATATTTGATGGACCTTATTCTATGGACGCCTATCCTATTAGTCATAGCGTCATGTCTTCATTATTAAATGGATAGTAGTTCATGAGATTAAGACGTTCAGCCAAACAAACAAACTGTTCAGTTTTATATTAGTAAGTATTTACCGTCCCGACAAAAAATCTGCAATCTGTGAACACACTGAGGCTGGCCTTTCACATTTGATTTAATAAAGGACAAATCGTCGCGAAAGAACACAGAATCCGTCCTAGGATGGTCCGCGGGGCTCCAAATTTCAATGGAGAACATAATTATAACCAAATCAAAATCCGAACATAACAACCAAATAGCTGCATGATACAATAAACGCTTTCTGACTTAACAGGAACAACGAATTAGTTGTATAAAATCTTAGGGTAATAACTTGTGACATCAGGACATTTGTAATCTCAGTCCACCCGTGACCATGGTAGCTGCAAAGCTTCTGAAACGTCGGGATCGTAAGATACCTGATAAGCCGCAACAAAATCAGTTAAAGTTGTCTTATTATAAATTGTATCTTGCAAATTAATATTTCTTCGAACCACGTGCACAAAGTGAATAGCCATGTGTAGCTCATGGATTATTTATTTTTTTATTGCAACGGCAGTCGACCAGTCGGGGCATTTATATTAAAACTATTTATGTTGTATAAGAAGAATATCGGATTCTCCTTTTGCTTTGAGGTCTGTTGCACCGTATGTCAGCGAATAGATATTGAAAATTATAAAGAAATGGCTATTCGCTTTCAATCAATTAACATTATATGAATTTTAATTAGATGTCCCTGATAAACTTTGGCGCACGTGTCGTCTTTTTACAATAATGATGACATTAGTAAGAAGTAGTGCCATGCTGTATTGCAGCGTAATAGGGCTGGCACGGCCGGGGAGGTTCCTCTCGCTCGCGTGATACCACCGTAACCGTGACATCTTCATTGTCGTGTTTCCCTTCGGCCCATTCGATAAGAGGTGGAAAGAAGTGCAACGCATCACAGTAATTAATCTGTACAGTTACTTCTTTATGTCTCAGTAATGTCGTTCTTGTCGCCGATAGTTCTAAAAAGACTCCGACTGTTCGTTTGTTCCTGTACTATAAAAAAATCATGAATTGAATACAGAGAACACGATGCATGTAAAAAAGCGGACGATATCGAGTGAAAAATCAACTTGCACTAATCATCTACTTTTACTTGTTTATTACTGTGTAATATTTATAATTATTTTTTTAAGTTGTAAAAAGCGAAGTTCTTCCAAATTCGACTGTATTTTTACAGGACTGCGTCAGAAGGAGGGCAATGTTTTTTTGAGAATAGAGCCTGATCTGCTAACTATAAAAAAGCACCAATAGCAGTATTTCTTAAGACTAATTTACATACACCACTTCATAATACGAGTATCTTATTTATTACCCCAGTTTGATCCAGTTAGCGCCATTTTCGCAACTGGCTTTAAGGCTTAGCTTTTGATGGAGTTCGACAGTCTATGCGGACATACAGACTCACTAGAGAATCTCATCACAAGGAACTTAAACTTTCGATGTCCGAAGAATAGCATCTTGCATTATTATAATAGAAATACTCTAACGGATTTTAAGTACTTTACGATCCTGACGTTTCCGACGATACCGAAACGAGCCGCGATAAAATTCTATAAAGTAGTTTTATTATAATGTGTAACATTAGTGTAAATGTAAGAATTTTTTTTGCATTATATTAATATGGTGACACGACTCTTTCTGGTCGAGCTCTTCCCAAACAATTGGATAAAAATGTTTATAATTGTGCTTTGTTATGTTATTCCAGGTTATAATTAGTAGTTTTTGCGTAAAGGGACATAAACAGATCTTTAACATTTGTAGTATTTGTATGATGTCTTAAGTTTACGGGAATGTTATTGATGTTCATTACAATAAACGTACTATTATGAATTTTATTGCGGATTATTTAATCATTTAACTAGCCCGACCTTACAGTGGCCATGGTCATGCATGGGCTTGTGGTTGCTGTGAAGCTTTTATTGTAATAAGTATAAGAATAGGGAAAAAAGTGGAAAAATTAAAATATTTCCTCGGACTTGAGATTAGAACTGTGATTATTATATATAGATATATAGATTAGAACAGTCTTATAACGTTGACACTAATTGTGTGCGGGTGACAACTTTAATCGCAAAGTTTAATATTAATATGTAAGTATATTTGGGGGACAAATACCATATTAAGGGGACCAGTGTGAGTGTGGGGCCCCAACTCAGGCCTTTTGCTTCAATAGCCACTGTGCTCGGGCAGCTCTCTGTTTATGCCTAATGGCGGCACTACAACTGTACAGTACTGGTCGAATAAAATCTGATGATGGGCTGATGCTAAACTGCTGACACGAAAAGAAGAAGAGGAAGAAGTACGCTGGAAATAGTAACTATCTAGTACTCATAGCTTTCGTATTTTAATCACTGCGATTGTAAATAAGACAATTTTTAGAATCATAAAGAGCGGAGTAAGAAGAATTTAAAGATTTTAATTCTGCCTAGCACGAAATTCAGATACTGGATGGGTAGTCAGTTATCAGTACATGGTTAGTTAGGCCACGCCGTCTCCCACAAACAACTTGACTTTACGTCAGTATTAAGTGAAATAGAGGCGTCTCGTAATCGCGTGCAGCTATAATGCACATGAAATATACACAGGTACGTATTGTACCACGCCGTACGCCGTCCATCTTCTTTATTTATATTTCTTTTACTAATATTGATATTATATTCCATTAACCATACCTTGTTCTGCGTATTTGTAAAAAAAAAAAAAACACGAAAATACATTTGTCTTCATGTGATTGATTTTCTTAAAACCTCCTAAACGGATTTTCGTGCTGCTCCAGCCAACGGATATTGCGATTTCCGAGGGAAGTTTTAGGGTGTTGTGTTTCATCGCATTTCCTTTGGTTAACAAATTTAATACAAATTAACAAGGCCTTTCAATGGCATTTTGTAACAAGTTACCATTATAATGAGTATTTATTTAGTAGGCATATGCAGTCCTCAGTCTTTGCCTAAGTGACGTAGTGCATGGTAACTAGGAGCTCTAAGCTCTGTTAGTAACAAACTTGAAGTCAAGAATTTCAACTGTAATCACAACGGCTCGTGCTTGAGGTCTCTTTATTTAGCCTACGTATTTTATTTAGCCTACGTATTTTATTTAGCCTACGTATTTTATTTAGCCTACGTATTTTATGTTCCACTAGCGACTTAATACGAACTAAATGAAATGCATAATATCTTGGTTTCCAAGATACAGATAACGTTTATAAATTACAGTAGCTGAGCTGGCCACACCACATCGTGGCTATCATAATGGAAACAAAATATAGCCTTTATATAAAACTGGACCAAATTACATACTTCTTCTTTGTCGTATCCTTATGACTGAGGGTCGTGAACATGAAAAACTGCGTTGTGGGTGAGGGCTCTCCAGGCTTTTCTATTTAGGGCTGAATGTATTGCCGCCTGTGTGTTCCAGTTGACTGTGTGTAGAATGGGTCCCAACTATCGGGCCGGCGCTCTACTTCTGCCCCTTTTCCCATCCACGTGACCCAGTATGATCCTTTCCAGTGGCTCCCGGTGGGTCACGTGACCAAGGAAAGTAAACGATTTATTTAGACAGATCCTGGAGTTCTTCAAGTATAGACGCGTTAATGCGTCTAGCGGTCCACGGCACACTCAGCATTTTATGTCAGCACCACATTTCGAACGCATCCATTCTTGATTTGCCTCGATCAGTCAGGGCCCAGGTCCAAAGCGTACATGAATATGGAGTAAATAAGGGCACGCATAATGTTACATTTTCTCCAAATTTTCTCTAGGCGGCAGACTGCTGATTTTGCCATTTGGGCGCGCCGTATAACTTCCATAGCACCAGCGGAGCGTATTTAGGATCCCAGATATACGAACTCAGCTACCACGGAAGGACGGCAACGCATTGGCATAGTAATTATGTGGATGTTCATGCGTCGGCAATCGTCAAAAGGCTACTATTGCTCGTTTGCCCCATGTTCCATAAAAAATAATTTCCTTCAATTAATAGGCTACTCACATTTAAACAATTTTGCATGTCGGACTAGTCATTCCTGACATTTACGTATTGAACCAAACAGACTTTCACACACACACACTTCATATATTCACTGCCGTCCCATAATGGTAGAGATAACAGAGTTTCTTGACATAATCTTCAGCTTTATAATATTGGTATAACGGGGTAATCGAGCAGTGGAAGCCTTGGTAACTAGCAATGTCTATAAATATCCACAAAATCAATGGTTGTCCAGATAGGTTTTTTAGACCAACCATTTGGTAATGGGCCACTGAAATTCATAAATCGCGATGATGTCGCTTGGCAGCAACGAATTGCGAAAGTTGCCGGACGTGCCAGCCCAAATAGACTGCAATGCAGCAATGGTACAACAACTACAAAAGTTTACTCTCCAAACTATACGTATTATAAAACAAAATCACCAAAGCTGTCTATCTGTACGCGTTAGATTTTCTTAAAATCTACTAAATGGATTTCACATGGACTCCAACAATGGATAGCGCATTCCCCGAGGAAAATTTTGGTATATAATTTGTTAAGGTATCTATCCGGTTTATGTTCATATATTTCATCTCAATGTTAACAGTACCCCGGGGTTTCATCAGCCTATCATGTTAAAACACCATAATCTAAACTACACACTCTTATTTTAGCCCTTTAGGGGTTTAATTTTTATTAATCCTATTTAGTACTCGCTTATTTCATGAACGGATACTGTACTAAATTTCAAGTTTCCAGGTACAGTAGTTTCGGCTATTCGTTGTTTGTTAGTACGCCAACCAGTGGCTCAGTTGCAGATGAGTTCTGTGTACCTAGTCTTGCCATAAATATTGTAACAAAGAAAAACATTTTTTTATGGAAAATAAAATGTATTACTTTACAGTGTGTTAGTTTCATACACAAATATAGAACAATTAAAAGCTTATTCGAAATGGGCACCACTGGATGCAATAAAGCCCTTTAAACGTTGAGGTCAGTTACCTATAGATGCACGCAATCTTTCGAGGGGAAATTCTTCAATTGTATAGATTGTTTTAGGGACCCCAAATTATCATTGCGTTTAGAGCAAGCTGTAGTCTCTAATACTGACAATAAGTCATAATCCAGCGGATTAAGATCTGGACTAGACGATGGCCAGTCTGCAGCTCCGATGAAGTCCGAAACGTTCCTTATTGTTGTTAAGGGGTTTAATTTCCTTCCCAAGAATGTTATCTTGATATACTTGTGCAGATGTTTTGATACTTTTTCACAAAAATATGACTCAGTCACTCCTACACAGTTAACACCCAAGCCATCACTGAAGTCAGACAAAGCCCACATTGCATTTTTTCGACTAATTGTGCAGTTTTCTTAGAGCTTTAAGCATCGATACGGTAATTTCTTTGTTAAGATGGTGCTTAATTTAAAAAGAAATATTATCTGTAAACAATTTTTTCTATGACCTCCCTTTGCGTACCGCTTCAGTAGTTGTTTCGATTTTATCACCCTATTCATCCTTAAGTTATCAGTTAAGAAATGACCAGTCTCCTATAGGCCACAAGTCCTAAGTGATCTGTTAAACTACGCGACATGGTGCTATCTTCATTTCTCGAGATAAAATCTCTTGCTTTCAGACTGGATTCTTTCCTCTCCTGATTTGACCATCTTTTTAATACGAACACTACGTGGACGGCCAGATTTCTCTTTGCTATAAACAGACGAAATCTCATTGTATCTATTAATGGCCCGGTACAAAAGCATTTGACTAATACCAAGTGTATGGAAAGTTGGAAAACTTGAATTTGGTCCTTACCTACTTTGTGTAATGCAAGCACAGCGATTCGGTTCTCTTTACGACACCACTCCATTTTAAAATCGCAAAATATTGTACAATGTATTTGCGTCAAAATGAGAAAACACAATGAACAATTGTATAAAAATGACAGATTCCAAATTCAGATGTAATATTTTTTTATTTTTAATTGTAACAGTATTTATGGCCAGACTAGGTATATATGTACAAAGATTATTTAGGGGCGGTCGGTTTTACTCCGCTTCGGGTTTTGTCCACGTGTCAACATCTGACGATGAGTAGTTGAAGACGAAATCGCCTTCAACCAAATAATATTCCATGCGATAACATATTTCTTCTATGTTAGCCAGTACATATATCTTTGAGTAGCATTTGATATATTTACGTGATTTTATTTTAAATATCCTGATAACTTTATGATTTGTAGTTTTTATTTTGTGTTGTTATGTTATAGGGGAACAAACAAGTATTCAGAACCACATAATCCTTTTATTTTATTTGTTATTGAATCCACATACCTTAAATATAAACAATATTATCATAGTATTTAAACTTGGGATGATGCGAGTAGCAGGATCTCGGCCGTCTTGGCCTTCATTGAGAGAGGCCAGCAGTGCACCGTTAAGGGCTGATAATGATGATGATGATTAAAACTTACATCCAATTATAGATTTACTTTATTGCGCGGAGAAATTACAGAGTACACCTGTGTACGAGTATGAGAGACACACTGTGTGTGAGAGTGCGTGTATGTGTGTGATTGTTTGTATGTTTGTTAGTGTGTGTGTTATATCGATATGTTTTGTATGTAGTTGTGTTATTCATATCGTTGTTTTATTGTATCCATTATACATTTTTTTTATTAACATTACTTATATTAAATTATTCCACTGAACTAAACTGTCTGTTGATGTTGTTTAGTGTTCCACTTAAGATGGAGTTTATGTAATAGTTGGTGTGCTTGCGCGGCACGGCGGCGATGGTTTAGTTGACGAGGCTAATGCTAAAATGTCTAAGACGTATGAAATATATACGTTTAGTTAGAGGTAGTTCAATGCTGCATTGCAGTCGCAATGGGCTTGCACGACCGGGACAGTGACAGGGATCAGCTAACATGATACCGTGTTAAAATTGATTGTATACTAAAAGCAGATATTTAAGACAATACTCACACGACACACTCTATTATTGTTTACATGATAAAATCAAATAAATACGTTAAACAGTTTTACTTCATAAAAAACAATACCAATCAGACCAGGGGGTAAGGTATGTTTGCTTATTATGTTATTTGTCTTAGCCCAACCCAGCTATACACGCTGTACACGCGCTGTTACACACCGTCATACTGTAGGTATAACCAGTCATCGTCCTAAACAAAAAAAAAAAATAAAAAAAAAAATAGAAAAAATCGTACAGTCACGGCAGATTTCTAGCTACAATGATCTATGTGGTCATCGCCCTATTGCTCTGGATAATAGCCACATTTAGGTATTAAACTTTAACAAGTTAAAGTTTTACACCAGTACGTCCAATGTTTAGGAATTGTGGCTCTGACTTTGTCATATAATTTTGTCAAAGTTTAACACCTGAATGTGGCTATTATACAGGTTGTACAGGAAAACTGAACACCTAATTCAGTATGGTGTAGTATACCACCAACGTATGTTTACTTAGGTTACAGAGAAATAGGTAACCAGGGGATCACCTTGACACGAGCTGACCTTTTCTTCACTTTATTACGTAATAGTAAACATTTTTTATGCGAAGTAATAAAGTCGCAGTATGTTTATGTTGGTACAATAGATGTTTTATTAAATAATGCGTTCATATGTCGTAAAACGCAAAAACATGTGTAGTTTAAAATCTTTTACTTTACACATTTAACCTATTTAAGTGAGAAAATAGGGTGTTATTTAAAAAAAATTAAACCCTCATATCTCTTAAACGCCTATGATTTTTACCGAAATTCTTTTTGTATTTGAATGCTGATAATGTATCCTACCCCCCATTAAAAGAGATTACCGATTTTCTTGTACAGCCTGTATATATAGTTTTATAATATACTAGCGACCCGCCCTGGTTTATACCATGAGTATCTTATACACAAAATCCTTCCTCGGTAATCCCTATCAATGGGTGAAAATCGCATGATAATCCAATCGGTACATTTTGAAAAAAACGATCACACACAAGTACAGACAGACAGCTTTTGGTGACTTCGTTTTATAATAAGTACGTATAGCCCACGCATGGCCAAGTATATTGTGGTGTCCTTAATACACAATTGTTTTGTAATTCTTATTTTTTATTTTTGATTCATAGTTTAGAACTTAATTTTTCCCAGCTTTTGGTTTCCCCCGCAACCAGACGCCCGGCCCCGCCCCGTGCGGTAGCGTGTGCTAGCTATGAATAAAGTAGTAAAAACATCGCGTATTCATGACATTATAAATTATATAAGAAAACAGGTAAGGATAAATTTAACGCGTATAACCGCGGTACACAGTAAGTAATTAATGTACAAGATCTTATCAGTATTTCCGAAGATCCCTACAAGCAAACAAAATTAGAAACTTTACATCTTTATAATGTTAGTATCGATTTAGCGATACACGCTGCTTTATATGAGTAGCACTATTCCATGATTTAATCAAACATAAAATCATTCGCTGAGCAAACAAAGGTTACCTGAGAATTTAATGACATGCTCTTTTCTTTTTAATCGATGTTTAGTGTTCCTTCTGCTTTCTTAGTCCTCGCGTTATGTTAAATAGTCTACAGTTTTCCCTAAGAAGTATTTTGAAAGGCACCAGAATATATTTCGATGCCACTAGTATTCCTTAAAATTGCACATACAGAAAAAAGAAGTTTATACGATTAAATGGCAGGTTTTGTTTAGTTTCTAAGCGATATTTTGGCATTCAATAAAAAATGCATGTAATCAGCAACATATAGATAGAGGTTGATGAAAATTTAGCTTAAAAATATTCAACATGATTTCTTAGCCGAATTTCGGCAACGAGATCTTTACATTGAGACATAGTGTGGTGCATAACATGAGGGTTGTCTCTATACCCTCATTTACCTATAACCGAAGATAATAAGAGACCTTCGGCATAAGGTGTTCTCCGAAGTACGGGGATGAAATCTTCTTCTTCTTCACTTCGCACAATCGATCTCGGGAGGCCAAGACCTGTTGTTGAACATGCTTACCAGGAAACCATAAGGCTTACAATAATGCAGATGTCTACAGCGTGCATAAGGTATGTTATATGTCAAGTAATAAATAACTATAATCCTGTTGGTAAATCGTTTTCAATAACGTGAAAGGATGGCAAACGTAATTTTATTTCGAATAATATTCCAATCATTTACTCACCTTTCATGGAAATCATATAAGGTTTTATATGAGTTTATTCATAAAGTAGATATTGTACGATTGTTTTTGTACTTGCCATTTATTGGTTTTATGAGGCTTTCTCCTAAAAAAACATTTTGTAATACACTGGTACTCCGTCCCAATTTTGCACGGATGTTTCAGAACATATGGAAAAGAATTATTGATTTACAAAAATACATAAATATACATTTTATTTTCGGCCTCGTAAATATTACACGTTGCCACGACAACAAATTCAATTAATGACAGAACAACGCCTGTTGGGACAGCTAATGGTCAATAAATTCTGCAGCTATATAAGGATTACTCTTTCACAGATTTGGTTACATAGTCGAAGTTTTCATAATGATCTATTATAGAGAATGTTACTCGTATGTATTCTATGTTCATCAGAGGCGATGTAGGACTATAATGGTCTCCAACATAGTTCAAGCCATGTCGTGGTGGCTCAATAGCCTGGGATGAACCCATGCGAAGCCAATTGAACCGGGAGGGTTGTGCTTCGCACCACACTTATAAGTATAAGTAGAGCACGATCAGGATCAAGCGTATGAGCACGAGCACGAGCACGAGAGCACGAGCACGGGCACGGGCACGGGCACGGGCACTGGCAGGGGCACGAGCTAAAGCAAAAGCAACAGCAACAGCAACAGCAACAGCAACAGCAACAGCAACAGCAACAGCAACAGCAACAGTAATATAATGGATAAATAAACGACCAAGGCGAGATTCGAACCCGCATCTTCTGTTGCAACATGAACGAGCTACCAAAGTTATGTTTTTACAGCGCTGGCCGATCGTCAAAAAACTAACACTATGGTGAAAAATGTGGCATATGGTGTACAGCGAGTTGACATCTCTAAGAAAGGCAAGGGTTACAGATCATTAAGAGGGTTGTAAAGCACTTTGTTATCGATGATACGAAGTCAAGTATCCTTTAAACGCGAGTATTATCAGCCGCCTATCAGTGTTCTAGATCTGTAAACTATAGGGTCGGTTACAGACGAGCTGATGCAATCATGAGGTTTCATTATCAGACTTACATCGGTCCATCTGTAATCGATTTATATATGAATTTTATATGCCAATCAAATTTCCTTATTAATAAATAAAAAAAAAAAAAATTTAGAACCAAATATTCACACTTTTGACTTTTAATGTCAGGTTGGTTATGTATAAATAATTCACACAATACGTGCCATATCTTCTAGGCAAGCGCGCCTCTTTTACCATACCCCATCTTCACGTACTAACAGTTTCCAATTTTGTATCCAGTACTATCTAGATAAAATTGTCAATTTTAATTTCAGTTTAAACTTATATCTGTCAATAGCGTCTATCGTATTTATTACCTATTTAATAAATTAATTAAATGATATGACGTCGATATACATGCACTTAGTGGACTATTTTAGTATCTTATTCAAAATATAGTCAACGTTAAGGCTGTCTTTAAGTTTACGCGAATGTTAGTCATTACAATAAAACTACTTTTACGGATTTTATGGCAGTTTATTTAATTATTTATCTAGCCCGATGTTTCAGAAGCTTTACAGCAACCATGGCCCACCCGTGACCATGGTTGCCGTAAAGTTTCTGTAACGTCGGGCTAGGTAAATAATTAAATAAACCGTGATAAAATCCGTAAAAGTAGTTTTAATGTAACGTTAAGGCTCTTTGTAGCGACACAATAACAAATTACTAGTCCTTCGGGATAGTTAACATTTGTAGTTGAAAATTATGTACAGTAATTTAATAATGCCTATGGTTAAACAAATGGGAGTGCTTAATACAAAAAAAAATGAATTATATTAGGCTACTCGTTTAAAACATTTGCAAATAAAAATCTTGCTAATAGCAACCATAGCAAATTCTTCCTACTACCACCAGTTTCTTTATATAGGATAAAATAAAATGTTTTGCTCACTTCCACAAAAAGACATCATTTTGTGTACACATTATAAAACAAAGCCTATCGTTGATTGATTTTCTCAAAGATTCTTTTCAACCTTTCTCGGAACTCGCTCTATCTATGGAAGAAAACAGCATGAAAATCCATTCTGTAGATTTTGAGAAAGTCGATCACTAGATAGACAGGTTTTGGGTTTCCTTATAATAAATAAAAATACGAATATATATAGTTCACAAATTTACACTAACTAAAAATATTTTGGGAACATGAGGAAAATAACACTGCGCTCGATCAAAGGCTCTACATCAGTAGGAGACAAGCCTATTAATTAATTATCAAGTGAGTAATTAGGTCACCGCTTTGCATCTTATAGTATCCTGTTAAATTGGTAAGAATTTGAGAGAATGTGAGCTCCTGGTACTGGTTAATTATAATAAAATGATATAAAAGTTTAAAACCAGAAGTGCTTGTGCTTATAGTGTGTGTGAATTTTAGTAATGAAAGAATAATACTGGGCTTATTGACATGTGTTTTATGGAGGGTGTGTGCACATTCACACCGCCTCCGCATACACCACGGCTAGAGTAGTAATGAATTGCCTCATGAAAGTAAAAAAAAAAAGAAGTACATTGAGCTGCCCTAATGAAGAAGTCTTAGATAATATACATGCAGAATTGAAATCATGAATTGTTCAGCCAAATCGTAAAATATGTGTGGTAAATCGTAGAAGTATTTAAGCAGTAACTTGTGTATGATCAGGTACTGATTATTATATATTTTCCATCAATTATTCCCATCTATTTTTTTTAAACAATATTATAATTGATGGAGTGTTTTGAAGGAAATTCAGGATATCGATTGATGAATAACAACTATTTTTATACTATTTCCATTTTTGATTGAATATAAATAAAGCGACGTGAATGTGAAACCTATATTTAACAAATATACGAAATAGTATAAATTTGTTCTTATTCATCAAGTAATATTATAATAAGAAACATAAATTGAATCAATCTTCGATCCACTCTAAACCTGTGATCGAAATAAACAATAGTAATATAGATTACGAAGAACTAAACACAGGTAAAATAAATGTTTACGTGGAAATCCATAAAACACAGCAAATGAAAAATAAAATATAAATGTTTCATGGTTTAGAATTCAGTCTTAGTAATTTTAGTGTGAAACTTTAACGTAACTTGGTGAGACATATTAACATGAAAATTTATAGCACCATATAGCAAGTGCTTACAATGAGATGGTGTATTAGGAAGGCCGTATATTACCTGCGCAGTGCCGCTGTTGTGACGTATATCGCATCGTAAACTAAACTTCATAACCCACACAAGCAAATAAAATTAGTTAATAACGTTCTCATGAAATGACTGATAATAACTATAGGATACGTTCTAGGAAACTATACATTTCTTATACTTTGATTTAAAAATCTTTTAATTAACTTAAGTGCGGCTGCGTTCCAAAATTTACTAAGAGTACCGTTCACTTGTTACATTCGTTACTAAAGCAGTATGGATTTGACGGCCACAGGTCTCGACAACTGTAAAGGTACCCGCACTGGCTGTATAATGTATATATTGAAATGCACCTAGACAGCTAAGCTAACTGTTGTCTAAAGCGGGTACTTTTCGGGTAATCATGTTAAAACTTGTAACCCAGCAGGTCGGTGAAACATAATTCTTGCATTTTTGCTCTTAGTTTATTTGCCTATGTTTAAGACCCAGATTGTACACTTGGGTGTGCATCTGGCGGTTACTATGTGTAGTCACATGGTCACTGTTGAAACTCTTGAGATGCTTTGACTAGAATCTAATGGTTTACATCAGCGCTACTATTACATCAGCGCTACTATTACATCAGCGCTACTATTACATCAGCGCTACTATTACATCAGCGCTATTATTATTCCCAAAATAACTAAAATATTGCTTAATGCGCATGATCGCTAACATTTTGACAATTCAATGTTCATAGTTTTCAAATGTGTCAAGAGTCGAAACTTTCGATCATCATATTTTTGGGTTTCTTCATGGATATCAGCCACCCATAAATAGTATATACTTCAGATCAGTAGACCGATGGCTGAAATTTGGCACATGCCTTTGACTATAAATATGATTGACGTTACGAACTATCGTCTATTATCTGTCTATCATTTTTACAACGAAAATAAGGAATTTTTCAAATCGGACCAGTAGTTTCAGAGCCTGTTCAATGCAAACAAAGAAACAAACAATCAAAAGTTTCATCTTTAGAATGTTAAGTCAATGTAATTTAACATGGCAAACCACTTGACACAAATTTTTCTATTAAATTAATATAAAAAAACCTGTTTTTTAGATGTTTTTAATATTATTAATACTCGCATAATGCATTATTAAATTGTCTACAATTAAGTGTGTGTAGGATTATATTATTCATTTGCGATTAGGAAAACGAAGTGTAGATCGGCTCTTCAGCAGGTGGGAAGACGATAGATGTGAATAGCGGAGATCGGCCGCCTTGGCGTTCATTAAAAGAGGCCTATGTCTGGGAGTGGACCGATAACGGCTGAAATTGATGATGATTATTAACTAAAGCGTAAAAACAATTATTTTAATTTCAGTATTTTCGCCTTGCTAGAGTTACTGTTTTATAGTATATGTTATATTAAGTCTCCTATTTCTGTGTACAAAAGACCGCATGCAAACAATATTAATATTATCCTCTTGTACCGCTTTTTGAATAAAATGTTTTATAAAATTATCTCCGCTGGCGTTTATAAACATGCTTTAGAGAATATATTTTTATTTGTTGGAGTTCTTTTACTATAGTTGAGTAGTTTCTTAGAGACAGTCTGGGCAAGTGTGAGTGAGGAATAGAAAAACAACGACCGTGACCTCTTTAGTGTGCGTGTTATGACGTAGAAAAGGGATAGCCTTTTTTGGACCTAAGTAAAAGTGTTGTAATAAAGCTACTTTGACGGATTTTATTGCCGTTTATTAAGTATTAATACTGATGTTACGAAAGCTTTACAGCTAGCTTGGGAGCAATGGGCGGATATGACTGTTATCTTGTTATCACAAGTTATTAAAAAATTATATATATTTGGTTATTCCGATTAACGCAAAAAGTGCTTACTGTATCCTGCAGCTGTGAGGTGCTACGTTTGGATTTTAATTTGATTGATTTCGTTTATCACTGGGTTCCAAACAAGTGACTATGGTAACTGCAAAGTTTCCGAAACGTCGGGATTGTACAATTTCTAATAAGCCGCGATAAAAACCGTTGCAGTGGTCTTATTATAATGTTAATAATATAACATTCGAAGAAATCACTAACTAAAAATGATTACCACTCCTTACTTTCTGGAAAATTCTTTAAACTCTTGTGAAAAGTTCTTTTTCTCTCTCTACCTCAAAGAAAAAAAAAACAAAATGACACATTGGAGATATGTAATTGCGGATTATCGATGCTTGTCACCGGAGTTTTGGTTAACTGGCGTTCATTGATAGGCGCCATATCCAGTGACGAACAGATAAACTAAAGATTATAAAAAATCGCTTTAAATATAAAAAGTATATAAATGTATTCACATACACATCTTCACGTCATTTTGCTTATGGTCTACCGCAGGCAGAGATAATCCGAAAAGATAACAGCATATAGCTACTAAGTGCCATATAATAATCTGCAGTACGGACGCTGCAGTACAAATACATAAAGATGAATTATTATCCCTATAAGGAGCTTGAAGATTAAAGTGATCGAAAAATTTTAAAAAATTGGCGACACACTCACTTTGCCGAGCGCATTTATGTTGCATTTATGAAGAGGCTAAATAAATATGTCGGTTCATTGAGCTCTGAACGTGTTCACGAGGGTGGCAAAATCTCTCGCTCTTTACTTAGATGTTGTTTCTAAGAAATTGTTTACTATTTATAAATAAACTTATATTTTATATTGAAGGGAATTTAAATTTACTTTTGAAAGTGCTTCACAAGTACCTCTAATTTGATAAGACATGAGCATTGATATTGAGATCTAAAATAGATATTGAGGTGCTTGAGACGAATGATAATACAAATTAAGCGAAATAGGCCTGCCTATATTTCTAAGTAGCGATTTGTAATGTCTATGTCATGTTTTCAGTTCAGAAGTGACTAGTGTGTCTCTTCTTCACTTATACATTTCCCGTGGCAAAACTTTCTGCTTTCGGACTTCTTCGAATTCTTTCTGTGACTGCTTTGACCACGTTTTTCTTACTTACTTAAAAGTAAAGGACATCTCATTGCACCCATTAATAGCACGGTACGTAAGCATTTGACTTATACCATAAATACTTTAATCCATACTTACTTTGTGAAATGCAATCACAGTGCTTTTGTTCTCTTTATCACGCCACTCAATTTTAACATCGCAAAATATTGTACAATTTATTGGCGTCAAAATGAGAAAACACAATAAACAGACTATCTACTTTTCATACCCATAAGTGATAAGAGTTGTTCACCCTTACTCCTTTTTAACTTTTGGACAATAATTCTTGTCTACACTAGAAGTTACCTAGAAACAAATTATATGGCAGTAGCACGTTTGTCTGGTCAGAAATTTCTATATTTATATTCGTTTGAACGCGTTTTTCTTAGAAATACTTTGTAATGCGGATTTGAAAAAAAAAGAAAAAATGTCTGTTTGATAATCCATGTACTCGTATCAAGGAGGATTATATGCTGTATACTATGAACCATCGCGCTACATACGCCAGTGAAAATGCTAGTGAGTGATATCTCTTGACTAACGAATCTATCTCATATTCCGTGTCAGAATTCTATCAAGCACGCGATATTGTTCCATATAAACAACTTAAATGTATGCGTAACAGTACAACAGCAACATAAATATTAATAATGTCCAATATAATTCTCAAATGTAAAGCCAACGACGCTGCAAACATATACTGTCTGTTGTGAAACTTATGAAATTATTAATTCAGATTGTAATTGTGTGATGATGAGATATGTAAATATTTATGAGATAAAAAATAATAGGACATACAAAGGCAGCTTGCGACTAATACAGCAATTTATTCCAGACAACCTTGGGCTGAGGAAACTAATTATGAAACAAATATTAGTGCAAGAAAGTCAGATAAACAAAATATCTCGTACATTCTTTTCAAATTTGACAGCTTTTAGGAACTTCGTTTTATAATATTCAGCCTGTTGTGGTCAATTGCACAGTATAGGCAAGACTGAAAGTTTTGAATCTTGGTTCTTAATGAAAGGTTTAAATAAAGTCCTGAATAATATAAAAATAAATGTTATCTTCCCGGTCGTTGGATAACCAACAATTTCAGAAATCAAAATTATAATAATAGTTTATTTAGGTTACCTCAAATATCACTTTGTACGCGGTTTAACTGCCCATTTGTCAATAAAATGAATTTTAGCAAGAACCGAAATAACTAGCGTTAGCACCACTTTCGAATACGAAACCCATCTCTATTTCACTTTTTGTCTTCATTAACTTATAAGCTAAGAGATGAGAAGAGAAATTAAACAGTACCCTACAGTAATATACCGACCGTAACTCTTTATGCCTTCACCATTACTGCTAGTCTATTAACAACTAAAGTAATAAAAAATATGAGGCAATAATGATGATATTTCAATATTCGTCCACAGAGACATAATACAGCTAAAATTGTAATCGGGTTTTTTGGGAAATACGTCTGCGCGTGTAGCACTTATAGTAAAATTTATATTAAAGCCGATAAAAACCTAGCCGGTGTTTATCCACTGCCACTTTACTTATCAATATGGGGTATATGAGATATGTGTTACTTAGGAACATACGAGTATAATATTCCGAATTATAAACGTATTTACGGAATACCTTCACGGGTTGTTAATATCTTATGTTGTAGCGAGCACTCAGTGGTAAAATATAAAGTAAATAATATCCCATATAAAATATAAAGTAAATAATATCCCATATAAAAAAGTAGTGTCTGGGCAAACGACAAATTTTCTTTTACCGACACACGCTTAGACCACACTATTGTTGTCGTACGAATGCGTAGCACTCCTTTCATACTCCCCTCCAATGGGCCACCGGCTACTCTCAAACCTTGCGACACGGTACAGCGTAGCTACCATGACGCCGCCTCATGCTTAAGTATTATGAGTAGAATGAGATGGTCTGAGGAAAATACCGATCTGAATGCTCATAACTGTAGGATTATTAAGAGTTATTGATGTCACCAGAACATTTTAAATACAGAATATTTCCAAATGTGAACCTTTTTTTTTTGTTGACGTGGGGAAACGCATTTACGCGCCTTCACTGGCCCTGGGTGTGTGGGGCTCGCGGCACATTATATAGTGCCGAATACGCACAAAAACCACCGCGAGTGCCACCAGTGCCGCCTTTGATGAGGTGCCCCGGAACAACAAATCATCAGGACACCTCGACAAGTCAAGTCAGCCCCCGAAGACACCGACGCCACCTCCACAGATGGGGTTGTCCCGCACCACAGGACAACCCCACCGACTTTGGGACAGTGCAATGGGGTGAGGTTCCCATCCTCACCCCTTGCCCCGTGCGCAAAAGCGCCGCCACTTCTTTCTCTTTTGTCCCCTCTTCTTATAAGAGGGGTACAAAGAGCGGCACCTCCTCCTGCTCTATAGTCCCCTCTTCTTATAGGAGGGGTACTAAGAGCCGCCATCTTCTCGGTTCAATTGGCTTCGCCCAAGGTGTCTCGGATAACCCCAGGCTACTGAGCCCCACCGCCACGACAAGGCTTGAACCATGATGGGGTCCAAATGTGAACCTAACTGATTATACTTAAAACACGACTGCTGTATGGGAAAATCTTAAATCATTTATCAATTGTATTTTGGTGTGTGTGGTTGTAGCGGCAGCAAAATTACACTTATACTTTATTTACGGAATCTTAAAAATGGAAGAGTTTGTCTATGTTTAAAGTTGCGTTCGTTATCTATTTGGTAAATATAATAGATGCGTAATTTAAGTACGTACGTACGTTACTTAAAAATCATAGTCTACCGCTGTCGAATAAATTAAAGCCCGGTGGCCGTGGCAAACATCTTACCCTGTTGTGACAGCGCCGAGTGTGCCTCCCTATGTCTTTAGAACAGGTCGAAGTACGATTAACTACTCGTTGGAATACGGATGCTTGTTAAATGCGAGTAATCAAGGAGTCATTGCGTGCTGTTGCAAACATAACAATTATATAGTTAACGTGCTTTATTCTAAACAGTCTCTCACTTTTGCATTTTTTGGAAGATCATATATAGTCAGAATTAGACCTCCATGATAGAAGGAATGTGGTTAGAAACTACAACTTAGAATGTTCCTCTAGTGAAAAAATTCAGAATTTGAAAAATATAAATCATTATCAGCTGGATGACGTCCGCTGCTGGACACAAGCCTCCCGCATAGAGAGTCTTAAATCGCCGTCACGAGCCACTCGCGTCCAGCGGCTCTTCGCCAGCTCAAACAGGTTGTCAGTCAACCAGTAGGAGAATATATTTAAAAAAGTGTACCCACATAATTATTTAATGGATCGTGTATCCATAATCGTAATTCAACCTATACTTTACTATTTACACAATTTGCGTCCATCCACTATTGAATCTCTCTCAGTGAACGCCGAACTGAACAACCTCCAATCATCATAAAGCTGGCTAACGACCCGTGCATCGGCCGAATGTAAATTTGTATTATATTACTGTCCGGAAAGTTTCGCAGTGTATATGACAATATTTATCGTTTCTGTTGACAAGGGAAGTACTCAACGAGTCAAATTATATATTTAAAATTTCAGTATAATATAATACTGGCCCACGGAGGGGGAAGTGGAGTGGAAGTAGGGAAACACATCTGCATGACATATCTGCATACTCTGCCAAAAGACTCCGATTTCCCGTTTGCCCCCCTGGCTATAAAAAAAGTATTTTCCGATCCGTGCCAACTTAATTGATTTTGACATTTGAACATCAAAAATAAAATATAGTCCATGTAACTCATAAATCGATAAGCTTTCTAATTGCTGAATGATTTTTCATGATCGGATCAGTATTTCCGAAAGTTATCCAAAATAAATAAACAAACTTTACCACTTTTTAACGTTAGCATAGATTTTAATAAGTCAAACGAATCGTGCCATCGTGAAGGCCAACGAACTACAGCAGCGTGAAGGGCGGCGGTGACGTATCGTTC
The DNA here is from genome assembly GCA_017140195.1 of Eumaeus atala. Taxonomy (NCBI): domain Eukaryota; kingdom Metazoa; phylum Arthropoda; class Insecta; order Lepidoptera; family Lycaenidae; genus Eumaeus; species Eumaeus atala. The sequence continues at coordinate 142,034 of JAFELO010001463.1, forward strand.
GGCTGATCCGGTTGACATAGCGCAGATGATCAGACGGACTGGAAACTCTTTTGTGAGCAGATGTCTATATGTTTGGATAGTTTTTACCGTCTGTTGAACCGTCGTAACCATGCGTTGCCATTAAAAATAACTCATAAGTTTATTAAGCTATAACAGAAATAACTAATTTTATGTTATTTTATATTTTTAATAAGTTAAAATATGTATTGAAAATATTATGCAAAACCGTTCAGTAGTTTTTTGTGTGAAAGAGCAACAAACAAATATATACATTTATAACTTCAAATATTATATAGAATGAATTTCACAAAAAATATTTAAACTGCATTTAAAATGTGTCGTACTACTGGGATAAAATATTAATTGTACGCGTGAACCTCGATTCCGTAGACCTACCTGACATTTCGTTAACGAGTGTTTCAGTCGAGGTGGTACTGTTGTTTCTAAATATTTTATTTATCACTTAATAGAGTGATATTAAATTGTAGGTATGTATATATGTACCCTTGAAAATATACACTTCCAGACAACTTCCAAGTTACTACTACTATATTTCAATTATTTTACGAAGTCAATTTCTCGGACAATATTCTCGTACTCGAAACGTGAATGGTTTGTAAAAATTCAAAGTAAAATTCTAATAAAATGGAAGTTGTAAATTTAAAATTTGCGAAACGTAAAAGTGTTTGCAGGAAATAATTAAATTTTAATGCACCTCGCAACTGGAGGTAGCGCGGCTCGGCCTCTTGTAACTACAACTTACATTATTTACACAAAATTCTCAACTTGACCTTTATATTACCAAGTTGTACTGTTTTATGTCTACGTTCACATTTTCTGTGGACATGTAAATGAAATGGGCTAATTGGTAGTCTATGACTATGACATTGAAACACATACGTCTTTACCATCATAGACTAGGAAGTATGGTAACTAACCTACTATAAACCTTTCCTTGGTGTAGCTATGTTAAAACCTTACAGTACTATCGAGTGTAACTCACCAATAGTGGTTGCCACTCGAGACATTAAGATTTAGAAAAATATAAGATATGGTGCTACAGAACCACAGCTATATGGATGTAAAATGCATGTTTCCGGGATGAAAGGCAACTACACAAAATGAAAATCGCAGGAAAGAGCTAATTTTACTAGAAAATCATTTACAATCGCATGTTATGACTAGGCTATGAAAAAAAATCGAATTCATGTTTACCTATTCACGCATATACAACTTTATCGACTTTGGAAAGTTTATTCAAAAACTTTATACAAAACTCTTCTTATTCTACTAATATTATAAACGCGGAAATTTGTAAGTACCTGTGAATATATATTTTAGGAAGAGGTAGTGTTATGCTGCACAGGAGCAGGCAGTGTCATGCATAGTGCATAGCACTATATCCTCTTATGCAACGGAATTGGATCGGCGCGGCCGGGGAGGCACCTCTCGCTCACATGATATCACCCTAAAGTGACATCCTCAGTGTCACGTTTCGTGCGGTTTGTGAGTAGCCGGTGGCCTTTCGAGGGAAGAGGGAGGACAACGCATCGGCATAGTAATTATGTGAATGTCCAAGGACGTCGTTAGTCGCAAAAAGGCTCCGATTTCTAGTTTACCCCCTACTCTATATAAAAAAGACATTTGTTACGCCTTTACGTAGAAAATACGGAACGGATTTTAATGAAACTACAATAATATAAAATCATGTAAAAATAATCTAGTACTAGCCGAATTGCGGCCATCAGCGGCATCTCTATTGAGAGAGCCATCTGTGCGGGATATATAATTGTGCACAAGTGTTTGCACAGACACAAGTGCACTCTATATTCCTTCAATCTCCTATTCCCGTGGGCCGGCAATCCGACACGACCGGAGAGAAATCATGCGCAGGACTGACGGCTTAACGTGCTCTTCGATGCACGGGGGTGTAACACCGAAAACTTCCTAACTCCGGATATTTTTGAAGGCAAACACATTTGAAAAACCCTAATAGCACTTTTTGTTTGGACCGACCCGGGATTCGAACCCGGGACGTAGCGTCTGCGGCTGGACATGCTTACCACGAGATCACGAGGTAGTTAAAAATCATATGCTATGTATACTGCATCAGAATAATACATAGGCTACAGAAATAATAACTTTTACGCGTTGTTTTGTCTGTGGCCCTTCGCGGAAAACGCTAGTGTAACATGTATTTTTAAAACGTATAAATATATAAGGCATTATTCATTATAAAGAATAATTGTGTTATAATACTTAACGTTTGCAAATGCCTTATGGCTTGAACAACATATTCAAGGAACAAGTAATATTTTTATGTTACACATAAAATGTTACATTACTCGTATATCTGATAAGTATTTTAATAAATTGATAGATGGTACTAAGCTAAGCTAGGTCTCCCGGACAGTATTTTAAAGATAACAACTTTTTCATCACGACTAAACTTTTTCATCATCATGGTGAAATGCCCAGGAACTATAATCATCGGGGCACCTCGACGGCTAGTCAGTCCCCTTAGGGACCAACTCCCTAAGCCCCCTCATCTTATAAGGGGGGTGCAGGGATCCCGCTCGGTTCAATTGGCTTCGCCTGGGTTCACCCCAGGCTACTAGGGCCTACCGCCACGACAAGGCTTGAACCATGGTGGGGGACATAGCCCTCTTCTCAGTGAACGCCAAGACGACCGATCTCCTGCTACTCGCATTCATCCCGGACCGGCTAAACTATTTGAGAGCACATAAATACAATATCCCACAAATACATGCAACAAATTAATAAAATAAGGAACAATTTTAGATGCCTACTTTGTCGCATTTGTTACAATCTTGAAAACGAATATAATTTAAGTTTCAGAACATATATCCATTGCGAATTACCGAAAACGCTAAAATAAATGCACTGCAGCCGAATGAAGCTAACCTGACCGGAGCAGAACTTCTCTCTCACAATAACGCGACCGGTGACGGGTTTTGTGCAGTTGACAAGAATTTAGCTCGCTCCGAAAACGTCGAATGAAAACGTTCTCGCTTTAATTTTCAGTTAGCTGACATCTATGGCATCGGTACTTACTAACAATAAGGTGATCTATCTACAAATTTGCCTTTTGTGACATATAACGTCTGTACGTTTAAAATTTTATGACAAAAAAATGACATGCAAAAACATTACGGCCAATATAATTTTACATGAGCTGTTACTTCTCGAATCAACCCGAATGATTTGTGGACACATCACCCGATGGAGTAATAGAAACGGCTTGTTACATTTTCTCGCGCGCAGACTCCGCCCATTCGGAACATTAATGTAAATCGGTTTACGAACGATATAATTTTACGTGATTAGAGTTGTCTAATTAATCTGTGAACACATCACCCGTAAAGGAGAGGACTAGTTTCGCTCTCTCGCTCCGCATGCTCCGCCCATTCGTAACATTACTACGAATTAGAACGTTCCTGTGACGGCATACTTTCCCGTTAAAAGAACTTATTGAGGTTATCACGTCAAAAAAAGCTTGAAATACCTCGAAAGAAGTTCAGACGATGTACTTTGTATTATTAACATAGAAATGCAAACAGAGCTTGTATGTCGAGATTTTACAAGCAAAAAAATTATTGCTTTTCTCAACGTATGTTCAAACTAGAATAAACCCCTGTCACTTTCATTGTTGCGTTGAATTACACTGGAAATTTTTCCACGTATGCAGTGATTTCAAACATTTCGGTAATACATAAACATGTAAGCTTTCAGTGGTGAATTTCATTTTAAATGGACGTATATTGTGGCACTGTTGTGCAACCTAGCAGTATATTACAAGCTTTTGTTCAACTTTGCATATTTTTTTATTTGTATTTAATTTATTACGTTATAAAATATTTCAAGTGTTCAGTTTGATAGTTGGGTCCTGTCAGACACATTCACAATTTCATATCACCCATTTTAATGTCAGCTTTTATTACTAAACTTGATTTTTTTCTCATTATGAATCCAAAAAAAAAAAAAAAAACATTTGCGTAATTTCGAGCATGAGAAGCTAAATGATATATAACACAGAAATTTGTGTTGAGTAAGAAGTAGTGACACGCCGCATTGCAGCCATAACGGGCCGGCAGTACCAGGGATATCAGATACCTCTAGCTCATACGGTACGTAAGTCTTTGATTAAAATTCACAGCCACATAATACACTCTGTATTCGGTAGCTATGACTTTCAGCTCATAAAGTATCTTACAATTTGTTATCTACATATAAACCTACGCAATTTAACAAGAATTCGAAATATAAATTTGCACAGATTGAATCGTAGGGCAGAGTAAGTATCAATATAATTATCTGTCGCATGTGACGGATCGCGTTGTTTATCATAGTATTTCACTTCAAACATGTTATAACATAATGAGGCTTCTAGGTGAAACAATCTTACAGGTTTTAATTTTATTTAAGTTCCGTGGACGTGCTTACTCACTCACAGTAGCACTCCAGGGTCCTTGTGATCACATCCTGTGTACTACTATATACATATAGGTAATAAAATATAGATAATGTCTAATACTAGTGATCTGCTTCAGCTCCACCCAGTAATAACAGGGGCCGGATTGTTACAGCCTTATCAAATTGTGCACTAGAACATCCCCCGGAAATCGCTCTAGGCATTGATGACAACTGCATGAATATCCGTTTAGTACATTTTGACAAAATCAATACATACAGACATACAGATTTTAGGGACTTTGTTATATAATTTAGTCTGGCCATAAATAATGTTACAATAAAAAAAATATATTACATTTGAATTTGGAATCTGTAATTTTTATACAGCTTTCCATTGTATTTTCTCATATTGGCGCCGATCAATCTTACAATATTTTGCGTTATTAAAATGGGGTGAGGTGATAAAGGGAACAGAATAGCTGTGATTGAATTAAGCAAAGTAGGTGTGGAGCCAAATGCTATTTTTAAAACTACGAGTACTTACACTTCGTATTCATTAGTCAAGTGTTTGTCTAGAGGGCTATTATTGGGTATAATGAGACTTCCCCTATTTGTGACAGAGAAACATCTAGCCGTACACATAGTGTTAGTACGAAAAAGGTGGTCAAAGCAGTAAGGGAAAGAACTCGAAGAGTTCCTGCGCGGAACTTGTCAGCATACCTGTCATTTCATGGCGGTGTACTCTGAGCGAAAGATACATGCCAAGCCACGCCCGTACAATTCAGCTGCAATATTGCATCATCATGTTCATATGAACTAATAATATAATGTTGAAGATTTCGTTTCTTTGTTGAACGCGCTAATCTCAGACACTCGTCATGATCTTTGTCTGCCCTGATCGGTCCACTGCTGCTTCTTTCAATGAACGCCAAGACGATCGATCTCCTGCTACTCGCATCCATCCCGGACCAGCCACTGCACGTAGGTCGTCTTGACACCTGGTGAACGGTCGACCAACACTTCGTTTTCATAAACGCGGCCTCCACTCCAGAACAGAGCCTTAATGACATATCTGCCATCTGTTTTTCTGAGTGTGTGACCAACCCCTTGCCACTTCAGCGGGCTTATTATTCGCGTGATATCGTTAACTTTATTTCTCTGCCTTATAACTTCGTTACGAATTCTATCGGATAAAGAAATGTCCAACATAGCACGTTCTATAGCCCGCTGAGCTACCGCAAACTTGTGGATCAGTCCAAAATTAAGAGGCCATATTTCGGCACCGTAGGTCATCACGGGAAGAATGTATTGGTTGAAGATTTGAAGAAGAAAAAAGAAAAGAAAAGAAAAGACGTTTTTCTTGAAGCTCCGCGGTAGTGGCGACGTGAGAATGTGACGAGGCTTCCGGAATGCTGCCCAACCCAACTGAATCTTTCTATCGGCTTCCTTCCCGAAGTTATGACTACCTAATTGCAATAGTTGCCCGAGGTAAACGCATTCATCTACGACTTCGAGAATAGCACCATCGACGTTGACCGGCCTAGGGAGAACGTGTTCATGGAACATGACCTTTGTCCTGTCCAAGTTCATCTTAAGACCAATACGTCGGGAGGATTCATTTAGGCTGTGCCACATTTCCTGCAAGCTCTCCTACGATCTTACTTTCTCAGAAACTACTGTGCCGAAAGGAAAAAAAATGTTTTGAATAGTCCACTTATGAAGGAAAATTATAGGCTGTATACTATGACGCTACGACTAGTGAGACAGAGTTAAGTGAGTGAAACCGCGGTTCCATGCTAGTAAATCTATCTCTACACTAACGAATCTATTACAAAGTCTGTGTCAAACTTCTAGTTCAAGTTCGAGCAAGCGACATTGTCACATATGAACTGCGCAAATGTATAACAGCAACATGAATATTAATATTGTCTAATGTAATCGTCAAAGATAAAACGAACATTAAACATTTGATTGTTCATCCCACAAACAGAACTTCATCCACTGCAGGATACGGAGTCTTAAAGTCAGAATTATTAATGTAATAGCATTGCGAGATAGTTGCCTAATTAAGTTTCCTATCATTGCTAACTCGGGTGATGGGTTACACGGGATGGGATTAATTAATTAAACGAGTTATACTCTATTCAATTTTAGATTGTTCGTTTAATTTAATACAGCTATTTGCGTAGTTTCGCTTGTTTTCGTCCCACAAAATGTTTACATTTTTTTTAGAGTGATGGTTTTTTATTGGTAGACTGATATCATCACTATCATTAGAAGCTTTTATCAATCTACTCCCAGTCATAGCCCTCTTGTAATGAACGCCAAGACGATCAATCCTGCTACTCGCATCCATCGCGAAGAATAAGTCCAGTGAAGTCCATGGGTTCGTCATGCAATCAAAAGAACAGACAGATATATCAATTAAAACAACTATTACTTGCGTTTATTACGAGTGGATTATTCGCGATACAGTTTTAATTATATGTAACTGAAATCTTAGACTACTAATTATTCTTACATACGCGTAGGTTGAAAAATTTTCGAACCATTGATGTATATATTTCTTACATAAATAAAGAAGCAGTTTGAGTTTTTCATGCTTACTGACGTACATAAACATCCACACAAAGACAGTTTAGTAATCTTTCACATCATAATCCCAAAAGGGTCAAACCTCACATTCCCTTACAATAGAATCATTATTCCTAGTTTTGGTCACCGGATCATTCTGAAACCATTATTTTGTATATAAATAATAGAATATAACAGTATATTGAATAACAAATTCAGTACTCTGTTGGATTAGGTAGGGAATACGTAGTCGAACGAGGGCTTGGGCGATCCAATTCGCGACTAAACGGATCTAGAGGTATGTTTTGAGAGAACCAGACGTCCGACAAACAATAAATACGTTGAACGGAAGCAATGTTAGCGTTTGTCATAATATCATACAGTCCATATTCGCACGGATCACTCGTGAAATTGGAACACGTGGAGAACGGTACAAAGGTCCAAGTCTTCACGTGCTAAGCTGCTACACGCGCGTTTGTATACGTATCCACTTGAATCGTACACAACATTCTCAACATCTGTTTCGACCCCCAATTCCGTATTCGTCATATTCCTTTAGTATTTTACTCACGAGCTTATTGATAAATGGTACAATGTGATATAATCTTGTATAAAATCTTTTCCATATTTCAAAAATAAAGCTTGTATTTCCTATTCTTGATCACTAATTTATGAATCCCAGCAGTAGCACTTAAACATTTTTACACAGAAAGTGTTTTCGTGGGCTTAGTAAAGCACTTTATACCCAAGCGAGATTAGAAGTTTGCTTTGTATAAATGTGATTATTTTTCAACACCAGAAATTTGTTTCTTCTATCTGTTATCTGTATGTGATATGATCATTATTTATTAATATGGTGATATCCCATTATAAAATATATAAAAGGTTTTCACCGTGTTTTATAATATAACTACTATTATAGTATATGAAATGAACAAGAAATCGTACTCAACACCATCAACGCCCATTAACATCCGCGAGGTAGTACAGATGAATTGTTCTCCTTTACCCCACCCCCAATGGGCTATCGGCTAGTCACAAACCGTATGAAATTATTATTACAGGTAATACCTATAGCTATAATATATCATATGAACGAGATATACGGCGTCGTGCCAGCCCTATTTGGCTGTAATGCAGTATGTCACTACCTATTGCTAAACTGATAAGTAGTCCCAACATTCAGAACTGAACTACCAACTAAACCGCGATGAAATCTATTTTGTAGGACCTGTCACTGTTTTGTTTCTATCAGTTAGTTAGTTCTCAACGCTACGGTAAAACTTGGAGCAGAACGAACGAGCTAATGACAGTTTTTACCATTAGTTCCGTATAGTTTTATATAGCGATTATGCATTTGAAACCGCTTTACAGCTGCAGGACACAATATACAATATACTACGGTAATCTTCGAGTATACAATAAAAAAGCAAACAAAACTGTGTCTGTAATTACTTTTATTTATTTTATTATATTTTATTTTATTACTTTTATTTATATTATATAACAATTGTTGATGAACCAAATAAGAGTTAATCAACAATTGTTACACTGTTTTGACCTGAAAATAATAACACACACATAACAAGCTCTAAGTGCACAACCGATAACAGATGAACACTACATGCATAGGGAGCTAAAGTGGAGACATTACCTTACAGATCGTACGTAATACAAAAAAAAAAAACGAGCTCCTTAAAAGAAATATTCATATTAAGGACAGATGATGATTTTTACACTAGTAATGTGTAAGAAAAGAGTAGCTTTTTTTACAAAGTTAAGTTTAAGGATTAAACACAGCGGTGTTGTAATTGTATTAAAGCAAAGTGAACATCAAACTCGGTCCAAAATAATATTTTTAGCTTTCCATAGGGAAATATGATGAAAGCTCATGTGACCTCCTGAATTTTTAGCTTTCCATAGGGAAATATGATGAAAGCTCATGTGACCTCCTGAATCGTTATACAGTCGACACAGTCTGGCTATAGGTGAGTTTCGTCTTGGTTCGGTCCGTCGACGCGGTATCTGTAGAGGTTTGATTGGATGTCTTGGTGGTCTACGGGGTACTCCAAGAGGCATCAGGTTCAATAACATAGGACACTTTGTTTTATTTATTCAATATTTTATATAGAAACATGACGTTCAACGTATCGCTGGGCTTATCGATTGATACCATATTAAGGTTTGTCAGCTTGATCTGGTACGAAATAACGATTTTTGTTTTCCTCGTCGAGAATGTAAGATGGTTCAAAAATCTTCTTTGTATGCGTTTCAACGTCGCAGCCGTACAAGCGTACCTTCACTTGTGTGGACCGAAATACTAGACATGTCCTAATAAGAAATCCCAAGATACGCGACCCTTTTTTTTATTACGTGATCGATATGGGAAAAAATGTAATTTTTTTGTCTAGAACCACTCCGAGATCTGTCACTGTTTCGACTTCTTGTACCTTCCCATTTCCTATAGTGCAGTCAGAAGGTGCAAGCCTCCTTGTGAATTTTAAATGCCTGCATTTATTAACGTTTTAGCTCATTCTATTATCCTTACACCATTCGGCCAATTATCTTGGTCAATTCTTGAAGTAAACGAGTGTCTGCGATAGATCATATTACTCTAGACAATTTTAAATCATCGGCGTACATAAATTGTCGCGAGTTTAGGAAACGCTATGAAAGATCGTTTATGCAAATGCTAAAAAGTAATGGTCCTAAAAGCGAACTTTGGATCAAGCCAGAATTAGCTTGTTGTATACTAGAGCTGTAACAATTAGCGATCACGCTTAGAGCGCTAGATATTGCGATTAGAGCTGTAACCATTAGAAATCGATACTTCTATATCGATTTCTTAAGTAGGACTCTATCCATAAATATAAAAGGGACCGCAGATACCGTTATGTCACAGCTTTTTGCAGTGAATAGTATGTGAAATTTTGCCAAAGACCTTACTGATGTCTGTGTATATAACATTGATTTGACCCTGAGAGTCGATAGACTCATGGTATCCGAGTCTTCCACAAAAGCAACCAGATTTGTAGAGGTTGATTGACCTTTAACAAAACTGTGCTGATGGTATGCCATAAAATTCTCGAAGTATGCTTGTAGTGCGGGGCAGGCCAGAGACTCAAATAATTTAGCTGGAGCAAATGAGATACATCCACGCAACGTGAAAGAAAAGCTGGGGATATATCAGATCCTGTACCTTTTGTGATACCGAGCGATTTAAGTTTATTGGGAACACTTTTTTGTTCCAACGTCGATAGATTTTCACTACAGTTTGTTAGGTGTTGTTGTTGGTGTCTTGTAAGTCTATGCTTGTTGGTGTCTTGTAAGTGCACTGGTCAACCGGCTCATATGCAGATGAGAAGTACGATGCGAACATTTCACATATGCTATTGCCAGTACTTGGGGTATTTAATATTATAGATTAATTTACATGGAAAGTTACAATTCTACCCTCACTTGCTCTTTACATATGACCGAAAGTTTTTCAGATTAGATAAAATAGACTCCTCTGTATTGTGTAAATATTTCCTGTAATCATCACAAAAATGTTTTTGGCCACGTTTATTAAGCAAACTAAATTCTTCTCCGTCCACTGGATTTTTGTAACGCCTATATCTAAGTCGGATCCTACTTTTTTCAGCCAAGGCCTTTCTCAGTGGATTGGAAAACCACCTGGAGCAGTGACGACCTTACGTAATATTTTCGAAGGAATATATTTATCAACTACCTCGTTCATTTTCTTGTAAAATTCCTCTAAAAGAGTGTCTGGGTCACGTTTATCACTAAAAAACCTGCGCCATTTTACCTTAGAGAGTTCATCCCTAATGGCAACATAACCTGCTTTATGGTAGAGATACTTCTTTGTGTTATAACATGGTACCAAGGTATCCTTATGTGACATCATAAGGGTATAACATCTAACGCGGGATGAAGTAGAGGCGACATTGCAGACATGGACTTATCGATTGAACAGGATCGTAAATCCGTTAATACCAAATCAATTATTCTGTCCATTTTGTTCTTACAAAAGTTTACCTGCTTTAAGCTACTAACATCGACAAAATCTATAAAACTGCGACAGGTAGATGACATCGTGCATGACTGTTCTATACTTAAATTGACTGTGTGCTACTTAATCTGATTTAAATTGAGATCACCAATCATACAAGTGTATCCATTAAACTGCTCCAAAATTGTGTTACAATTACTAATAAAGTGCTCGAGTACACTTGTAGTGACAGGAGGGGGAAGGTACACTGCGCAGAAAGCCACTTGAAGTTGCAGGCCGTTAGTTGATAGATCTATAGTTACACATAGGTCTTCGCTTTGACTCTCCGACGCCTTAGCCCTATAACAAAGCATTTTTTTTGAAACGGCTATGAGCACACCTTCCCCCTCCTTATTATTATGGAAACGAGTAGATACTCTATCTCTGCGGTAAACTATGAAATTATTATCAAACCGTTCTGAGGTTAACACATTTCCACTTAGCCAAGTATCAGTTGGTACAATTATATCAAAATTAGTACTAGTTATGTTACATGAAAAATATATGATTTGGGCCGTAAACCACGACAAGTTTGATAATAAACATTAAAAATGAATTTTAACAGTTGTAAAGGTTTAGTAGCATGCATGGTGAAAAAATAAAGTTTATTAAAGATGAGACTGTGCTGGAGCTAGGCTTTTGTCTTTATAATTAAGACTATTGAGGCAATCCATATCGTTAATTATTTTATAGTCAGATGTGTCGTTTTTGCGCAAAAAGATCCTGCCATTCCTTATCCAAACATATTTGTAGTTCAGTTCGCTTGCTTTCTTTCGGGCCGCAGCGTGTAGCTGCTTGTAGTGAGGTGAGAGATGCTCCAAATGTAGATTGTAGTAGATTGGGTCCTTTTTAGACCCGCGACCAATATGACTGGTGTTGAGCCGATCTTCTGGGTGCCTTTTTCGTATTTAATTGACGGCCAATAGATCGGCGCGAACTCGGGGAGTGCCTAACTGCGCCACAATGGATCTAGGCCGCTCGCGTGAACGATGGACTTTCGCAATACGAGGGCACTTCAAAATATCTTTATCCTGTAAGTTACATCCTACATATCAAACAGTTTTTGAAATTATGGATACAATGTTTTCATTCCTATTTTGTGGACCACATTGCATTTCCACATTGTTCGCGTGGGTTTGTTGTTCCAATTGAATGAGGCGATTTTGAAAACCTGTTACCTTAGTCCTCATGCCTTGGTTTTCTTTTTATTCTTATTTTTAGATTTTCTCTCCCCGGGTCTTCGTATTGCTCACTTACGAACTGAACCAAGTTTTTCATTTCTGTTAGCTCTTCTCTAATGAACCGCAATTGTGTAGAAAAAAGCTTTTCATTGATTTATTAATTTCCGTTATCAAGGTACTAATCTCAGTCTTGATAGCCTCGCTTACAATACCATACACATCCTCGCGAGTGAGTGGCGCTGCTGACGGTTCGACTACTGGTGACGACAGAGCCTGCCTCCTCTTACTCCGTGGTGCGATATTAACAGCGCTATTACGGATCGGGGTGCATAATGCGTGTCCATTATCTATGCAATCGCCCACACAGCATCCTCACTTGATTATTGACACGGAATTTTTAACTATATGCTGTGTGATCAATTACTAGCCCAAGCGAATAGATAGTCGCAATTTGAAGCATTGCTATTATGAATCAGCCAGGAGAAAGTCCAAAAGTCCACAAATTTTAACTCACTGCTCCATTCAAATATATGAATCATAATAATCGGGTTCATCACTGGAGTCCACATTACACCATAATTTATTGGCAGACTTATTGTACATAACTCCTATTAAATTATTCTTTACTGAAATTTAAAAAGGGGGGTAGTTGTTACTGTCCGCACATATGATGCCATTATTTTATTTCACTGTTTTATAGTTTTTAGATAAATTACTTCACGTTTTCAAACTTCTAAAAATTGTTCGCAAGACTCAATCGAGCTCACAGTTGGTTATTGTACTATTCACATAGAAACACTCGTGATTAATATTTATAAGATCGAGATATTCACTAGAGGTAAAACAACACATCTGCTCACGACAACTGTCAACATTACGACTTTTGATAATAATAATAATAATATAAGGAAACAGGAGAAGAGCAAAATTTAAGGAAAAGGAATTTGTCTGTTTGTCTAATTGTACACGATGATCTCCGGAACGAATTAACGCATTTAAATGAATCTTGGGCAACTTATAGGCTATGAGTTGTTTTAAAAACTGGAAAATCTGGTTTAGAAACTTCAGGGACAGATTTTTTTTTTTTTTCAAAATCTAAGCAAAACGCAAACGAAGTCGCAGTGGTCGGCTCGTACCATTTTTGTAAAAAATAGAAATGATATTTACACTATGTTAAGGATGAAATATCGATTTATTTAAATTTAGTCGTGATCAATTAAAATTGTATAACGTGTTGTTTGTGCTTAACTGGTGCCATGGTATTTGTGATATTATTATTTCAACTTTTAGTATGTAAATGAGGATACGTATTTTTTACCTGATTTTAGGGTTACGTGGCTCAAAAGCAAAAATTGGAATCCTTAAAGGATGCGATATTTTGTTGTCCGTCTCTGTATCTGTCTTTCTGCGAAGACCGTTTTTTAGAAAGGAGTGGAAGTATCAAATTGAAATTCATGTCAAACAATATGAGGAGTACAATCACTTGAAGCATATATAAAACATTTTTAGACACATCGCAATTAATACTATAAATTACCAATTTGCAGATATATATATTCCTTTGTTAGACGTTCCAATGAAACCTTGAAATGAAAACTATACTGCCCCGTTTCATGCAGTTAGTGAGTTTCCGTCGGCCCACCAGAAAAGAAACGGAAGAAGGGTCTTTGCATAGCAATATTGCGGTTATTTATGGGCGCCGGTAGTCACCGTAAGGCCTTATACTGTTAAAAATGTGGAAGTGCCCAGCACAGGGCTTAAGAAAAAATAGTGACGGTAAAAAATCCCTTCTATCTAACAAATTAGAAGTTTTTTTTTTCCGTTTCCGTGCAGAAGTTGAAGACATCCGTATCTGTGTTGAATCTAAGCTTGATACCTATGATGTAGCCTACACGTTACTCGCTCAGCATTCTCGGTGCGCGGGTCCGACTCGAACTTGACCGGTTTTTTAATGAAATATGTCATATAAATAAATCACAGCAATTGACTTCAATCACAGCAATTGACTTCAATCACTGGATGTTGTGTTATCGATTTAAGTAACCTGTAACAGGTAGTGCCAAGCTGCAACGGAAGAGGTAGTGCCATGCATAGTGCATAACACTACATCCTCCTATGCAACGGAATTGGGCCGGCACGACCAGGGAGGTACCTCTCGCTCTCTTGATACCGCCGTAAAGTGACACCTATGGTGTCACATAATTATGCTGATGTTCATGGGCGTCGGTAGTCGTTGAAAGGCTCTGATTGCTCGTTTGTCCCCCTATACTATAAAAAAATAACACTTTGTTTTATGGATTTAGCGGTCTGTCCGTGAATAACAGAGTACGGATTGAGGGGGACTTCTTCGGGAAACGTTTTAATCATTGATGAATCCGCATGGAAATCCGTTTAGTAGACTTTGAGAAACTCGACCACATACAGACAGACAGGCTGTGGGGACTTTTTTCATAATGTGTATAGATATAATACATGCCATGATCAGATTGATCAGGTACTGTTCTGAGATGGTGTCAAGATTTTTCATAACCGGCTTATAAAAATAATAATTATGAATCTGGAGGAGGCAAGACGATGACCGACTCTCATGGTCACCTGTATAACTGTCTGGCAGATGTATTCTCCTTACCTTCGCCCTTGCAATGGGTCAGACGCTGCACAAACTGCGCACGAAACGCATCGTGACTGTCACTTTACGCCGGTGTCATGTGAGTGAGGAGGTACCTCCCCAGTCACTCCGGCCCTATTCGGCTGCAATGCAGCTACTTTTAAATTATTCTATTTTGAAATAAGGTAAATAGTTATGACTGTAGCCAGTTTTTTATTATGTCAGTGTTCAACAGTACTATGACAAAAAGGATATTTTGGAGCTATGATTTTTGAATCATATTTTTTTCAGTATACACAGGCAGGCCTTAGTCGCTGATCTCGGTGTGTCTCCCTTTAGATTGAGTCACCGGAAACTCACGAACCGCACGAAACGCGGGAGCATCGCTTTCACTCTAAGGTGGTAGTATTTAGGCGAGAGCATCTACCTGGTCGTACCAGCTCTTTCGGTATTTCGGCTGCGGCAACATTACACTTATCTATACTTATTATAAAGCAAAGCCCCCACAAGCTGTCTGTCAGTTATGTGATCGATTTTCTCAAAATCACTCAACGGATTTTCATGTGGTTTTCACCCGTGCATAGAGCGATATTTAAGGATGGTTTAAGTATATAATTTGTTAGTATCACAGTTCGGACCCTTTGTCCAGAGACGAAGCCGGGCCGGATCGCTAATAGCTGACTAAAATCAAATGCTTTTTTATTCTTCTTGAATTATAAGGAAAATTTAGCCATTTTATATAATAAATTATAGTTCACCTGAACAGATACGACGGTAAATATCTGCTTTCAATTAGGAAGCACAAAGTTTTTATTAACAAAATGTACCAGCAGCAATAAGCCTGTTTTGGCTCAGTGCCTAACTTTTTATATGGCTACTACGGAGAAGGCAAAATTGAGTTCCAATCAACATTTCGTTCTTGTTAAATTAATTAGGATAGGCAATCAGCAACATGTTTTAAAATAAATATTTTTTACAAACAGTAAATCCTAGTAACGCGAAAGTTTCTGAACACGAATTAATGTTTCTTACACTATCACCTTAAAACTACTCATAATGGATTCTCATGCAACTTTACAATAATACAGCTTATACATCAGACAATATGCCAAACACGTAGGCCATATTCCACGTGGTTTTATCTGTAGCCAACGCGGACGAAGCCACGGGCAACTGCTAGTCTTAAATAAAAATGATCAAGGTAATTTTGTAATTATAATATACAAGCGTCTGTGGCCTGATTACTAAATGATAACGTTTCGTTTTTAAACTATTTAGAATATTAATTATACAAAAGCTTCATAAATATAAAAAGGAAAAGCAATTAGAAAATAAAGTGTTTCTAGTAAGTAATAAAAACAACGGCTTACGGCTGATTAAAGATAAGCGTGGAAACTTCCAGTGCCCCCATTTTGTTTTATGCGAGTATCAAAAAGTTTCATTACGAAAAAGTTGACTGGTGCTTACCACTTTATTGTCCAATTCATTTGTCTAGGAATTGGGCTCAGACCGCCGCCGGTAAATAATGGAAATGCTCCGGAGTCCAACACTTCTTGTTGAGTTCCCGACACCAGATTATTGTGCGGCGAGTTTGTCTTTCTTCTCGTTATGCACTAACTGAATACGAAGAGCAAACTTTATTGTAATAACAACTTTGTTGTTGTGGCACAAAACGAGACAGCTCCCTAGTTTTATATAGCATATTCCAATAGAGACGCTTTTAATATAAAGTTTAAAACACAGACACTATTACAAATTACATATCTGGTATTGTCTTTTGTGTTCTTATTTGTACAAACACCTTATTGAAGAAATCGTGATGCCGATGAATCGCTAATGAATACTCATTATTACTGGTTCATTCAAAATAGTTATAAAAGTTGGTGCTGGTTGTCAATATGATGTGTCCTTAAATTTCAATCGTAATTCAGTAGGCTTTTGGTCTTAGCTTGCTATTGCAAATACAAAAGGTCGACCCCCCTTTCATGATAAAGACCGGTCCTAAACCTGAGACCGGTCGTTGGAGTGCCTGTCACTGATAGACTTCGTGCCGAGCCTGACACACCCGACCTTTTCAACCCGGGCCGGTTAGATGGTGCATAAATGCAGTATCGCTGTGTATGTATAAAAAAACGAGATGTATTTGTTAAAATACTAACTATGTGATACAATACTAATGATAAGAACGGCTGAACGGTGTGCAGTATTTAATCCATATAGGAAAGGTATATCCTTTCCTGAACGTTATGGCTCAAATTCGATCCTGCCTCCATGGACTTCTGAATAAACGGTTTGTAAATTTATATGTGCATTCGAATATTCTACGTCACCTTCTCTGCGGTAAAGGAACATATCCTAAGAAAACATAGAGTTATGCGAGAATAGGAGAACAGCAAAATACAGAATGCTACCTCCACTAGTTGAAGAGGAGTTTGAGAGAAGGAATTATTTTAATATCGCCTTTTCGAATGGCGTCAATTGTCATAGTAAGTTATTTATGCATAAACAGGGAATGTTCTTCAAACCTAATTTTATAAACGCGCAAGTTTATAAATATGGATAGATGTTTATTGCTATTTCACGTTAAAACTACTGAATAGAAAACAGCCTATACATCAGAATAGCACATCCTATGTGTATAGCCTACTATAGAAATAAAGTTTGCATGAGGCTTGTGATCACTTGCAATTCCAAACAGCCTGTATATCGACCTGGATCTCTACACTGTACAACTACTCCTAATATTGGTACTATAATATAAATCAATTATAATTCTAAGACTTTAATTTTGTAGTAATTTTGAGAAATAATGAGAAAATTGAAAAGCCATTTTTTACGAATACGTCTACGTCTGAAGTTGAATAAAATTGTTTATCTCTATTATATTGCATAAAATTGTAATCTCTACATCAGACGGGGAATACACGTCTAGTCAGGTAAATAAACTTTTCATGTCACAAAGGTGAACGAACCTTTGAGTCTTTCACACGCAAAATTCAAATGTAATAAATAATAAAGTAGTGTAGAAACTTATTCACTATATTAATGTTTTAGACAAGTCCCAAGCGTTAAGACGTAATTGGTTATGAAATTTAAGTGATATACAATTATAATACAATAATAATTTTTCTTTTTACCTTTGTTTAAATCGTTTCACGAAAATTAGACCAGAATCTTATACTTTATTTAGTCAACAAGTTAAAGTTGTTAATGACTTCATATATCATAATTAGCATAGCGCGCACGTGCGCTCTGATAACCAAAAAGCGCTTCCTAAAAGTTCATATATCTCGGCCATCAGCGCTGACGGTGCGCGTGCCGTCGGCGTGAGACTAAAATCAGCCTTAGGGTAGAACTTTCGTATCATTCGTTTTAGTGGATGTCTGCACCCTAAAAGGAACCTACATGACAAATTTCAAGTTGGTAGCTGTCATAGTTTCTGAGATTTCGTGATGAATCATTGGGTAGTATTTAGATTTTATACAGATTTGTAATTATGTTTCCTAAAAACCTAGCCATCTAGATGTACAGCGACAAGTCAACTGGGCAGGTCATATTACAATACAACTATGTGCGTACATACACGCGTACACAAATGCACTCGCTCTTTTTATCCCACATTCTGTTGGGATGGCAATCCGACACGAATGGGGGGAAACCAAAGGCTGAGCAACCGATGGCTTAATGTGCCCTCCGCTGCGTGGTGGTATAATACATCCAACTTCTCGACTTTGGACTGGGATTAGAAATTGAAAAATCTCAATAACACTCTTTTTGGTCCAATTACGGATGCGATTGTGACGTCAAGTCCTCTGGTTGAACAGTCAGCAGTCCGTCAAGGATTTGCACGAATATTTCACAAAATATGGCAAATATTCAGTGATTAACAGAAATACAAATATTATAAATTTTAATTTCGGCCCCGTCATCATTACACATGGCAAATAATTACAATTGCTTATGAAAGAACAACGTCTGCCGGGACACTTGTCAATAATTACTGCAGCTGCGACAAAATGATTTGCTATGATATTTTGCACACTTTTTGTTATATTATCGAAGTATTCATAATGATATACAACGGTTTAGAAATTGTTACGTAGCCTATGTTCATTAGCGGTAAAGTAGGAATAGTATTCCAATGGTAAAATAATTTTTCAAAGCAGTCCAGTAGGTACGGGGCCTATTCAACGCAAATAAACAAACAAAGAAACAAACAATAAAATGTTTTTTTGTTATAATACTCGTATTAGTATAGAAATAGATAAAGTAAACCGAGAAATTAAATGAGATTGCTGTAATCGGTTTGGTCGCCGCATGCGGCATTTTACACCTTGTTAGGTCTTTATTATTTTCAAGATGGACTCACATTAGTTGGTCTGTCGCAGCTGAATGTAAGTGGCGAAGGTTTTATTCACTGTCCCGTTGTGAGAATTGCTACTGGCACAACATGTTACAGTCGTTGGAAACTTTTATTCGTATATCGCAACGTAAATGTGAACATCTCTATATGTTCTAATTATGTTCGTTGGTATGTCATCATCACAGCAGGACGACATAAGTCGTTGGAAACTTTTATTCGTATA
>JAFELO010001463.1:161647-185922 GCA_017140195.1 Eumaeus atala
TCGCAACGTAAATGTGAACATCTCTATACATTCTAATTATATTCGTTGGTATGTCATCATCATAGCAGGACGACATAAGTCGTTGGAAACTTTTATTCGTATATCGCAACGTAAATGTGAACATCTCTATATGTTCTAATTATGTTCGTTGGTATGTCATCATCATAGCAGGACAACATAAGTCGTTGGAAACTTTTATTCGTATATCGCAACGTAAATGTGAACATCTCTATACGTTCTAATTATGTTCGTTGGTATGTCATCATCATAGCAGGACGACATAAGTCGTTGGAAACTTTTCTTTGACATACAGAAAAAAAGTTTCCGACGTAAATGTGAAAATTCCCAGTTTCATTCGTGCGTATATAATCATCATCATCATCAGCCAGTTGACGTCCAGCGATGGACACATGCCTCCCCCATACAGTGCCATAGGTCGCGGTCGTGAACCTATTTAAATGTGTGATTCATTGCAGACTTTTCATTAACGAATGAAATAGAGACATAAGCCGTAGTAAAATGAGAAGTAGGTCTTGAAATTGGCGGATGTAAAAACCCATTCATACCGGAATACATAACTTAAGTTTTTCATTTTGATCAAAGCTTTTGAATACATTTTACATTTTTAAACACTTATTATAGGAATTTATTTCGGTTAGGACAGTGGTAACTAATCATTAGTTTTAACATAATTTAGTAGATGGAAACGTCTTTTTGAAGCAGGATTACCCTAAACACCTACACATCTACTGTTACCGGGCTTGAGCCCTTTGGTTTCCTAAAACGCGTCGAATTTATTATTACAGGAGCTTTTCTAGCTTAAACCTTTGTTTACTGCAGTAAGGCTGCTGTAATAATCAATCGGGGAGTTCCTTTAGAATAAAATGCGACATAATTGTAACGTAAATATCTTAGGGGTTATTAGTAACCAACACTAATAATAATAATAATCTCGTCTTAGCCGAATATCGACTACAGCAACCATCTCTATTAGTATTGCAGGACGTGTTAAAGTGCACGAGTGTTTGCCCAGGCGCAAGTACACTCTCTATTCTCTCATTCTTCTATGGACGGGCAGGCAATGCGACACAACCGGAGAGAAATAAACGGAGAGACAAGTGGATTCACTATGCATAAATCTCTTTGTTGACAGGCAACACAATGGTGTTGCTACCTTTTCCCAAAGCACTGAAAGTAGTATTGGAAAAATATTTGAAATACAAGTTCATTGCTAAAATGTGACATTCAGTGATCTCTACTATAAGTGTTAACGTTTAGACAGCATATTTTATGTTCACAGGCGTATTGTATTGCACGTGAACCGGGAAAATCTTGACTTGATGAACGGATTTATATTCAACATGATGGTCATTCAGCTAGAGCATCCAAATCTGTCCAGTTGTCTCAATAATATAAGTTGCAACAATTTGGAATCAAATCTTTTGAATTGTTTAATTAAATTTAAATTTAAATAAATATTATAATTTTTAAAAAGTTATTTCTTGCTCCCGGGTGACTGGGCCTTAAATATCCTGCAGTATACAGTTTGTATTTAAAAAAATATAAATACTCGTATTTAGTTTAGTACAAAACACTGTCATTTTTTAATATTCTATAAAATGCAGTGGCGAAGAATACTTATTTAATATTCTTACTTGCTAGATATCGTATTGCATGGAATATTTATCTTGATAATATAATAACTACTTAGTTCATTAGACTGAGTAAAACCGTCGGCTTAGCTGATGGTAGCTACAAGAGCACCTGTTGCCATCCACGAAAGAGAGATGCTTGCAATAGCCACGCTAAGTAGGGTTGGAATTCGCAGAAACACTGAAAAATATGTCAGCTTCGAGCTGCTATAGTTTGCTCTTCAAGAATGACCTTGATATTGAAGAGAAAGCTGCGTAAGACAGTTGAGCGACATAAGCACGGTATACTGTAACGCTGAGGCCGACGCTGATGTTCTCCTCCCCTCCATTATCACTCTAGTCTCCAATATTGAAATCAGAAATTTAATGTTAAAATACAGATAAGATGGAATGAATATAAAATTGTTTTTGTTCTACCTTGACTTGTTTTGAATTCACATTGGGTACGGAGAGTTCATTTAGTTGTCCCTCTGGTCACAATGTACCTCACGTAGGTGTATCTACCTGTAGAAATTCATTTGGCATTCAGCCACAATCCATACATGTAAAGTTTTGCTGAAAATATTTGTTTTTTGTCTATAAAACCGAGGCAACTTGCCATGACGGCGTTATCGCGATTATTCATGCATATTTCTATACAAGTAATTTGAATATTGTTGAAATGTACAGGAATACCATTTTTGTTTCGTGTACTTTGTGGGTAGCCGGAGCCCCATTGGCGGGAAAGGAGAGAAAGGCGGCGCATGACAACAGTAACGCGGATGTCAAAGCGTTTCTGGCCAGGTCAGGTCACGCTAGCCAGGAGTGAGCCCATCTTCTTGGGCGAAGGCGATTGAACTGAGGCGGCTGCTCTTTGTTCCTTCTTATGAGAAGAGGTGACTAAAGAGCACGAGGCGGAGGCGCTTCTACGCACGGGGCGAGGGATGAAAATGGGCATTCCATAGAATTTTTCAAACGTGGCGGAGTTGTCCTGTGGTGCGGGAAACATTGGTGCCTTGGTCCACTACCGGCTGACTATCCGTTGAGGTGCCTTGATGATTTCCAGTTCAGCGGCACCCCACCAATGGCGACTCTGATGGCACGCGCTGGTGGTCCTAGAAGGTATTAGTCTCTATAATGTACAGGGATCCCCACACCACTGGATCCCACGTAAATGCGTTCCCCTAGGTGAATAGGAGGTCAATGCATCGGCATAATTATGCTGATGTTCTTGGGCGTCGGTTGAAAAGCATATATATATACATGGGATGGGATGGATATAAAACTACGTGACAAATAAATGACGTGTATACTTCTAATGATTTTAAGCTGTTGTTCCTTGTGTTTTGTTTCCCACGAGGAGATAAAATACCCATTAAAAGAGGAATGAAAATTTTAGCAAATTTACAACATAACGCAGCAAAAATGTTATTCCGGAAACAGTTGTGGTTCCCACGGGCTACACAAAATATTTAAGTCTACGCTGGCAAAACCGCAAGCTGCTCCTAGTTTATATTTAAATAAAATATGTTTCTCGATGTTCCATGCAAAGGACTGTGAGGTTCCTACTTGATATACCCCTAAATTAGATATTTACGAAGACGGAATGTTTTTTGTCTCCTAAACGAAGTAATGAATTTCTGATAAGCTGTTCCCTATTGCTGTATAATTTGTACGAATTATTTTTTCCTGGCGTTGTAAAGATTTTTGTATACAGTTTAAAATAAATCCGTTGAAATGAAAGGTCAACTACTGGTAGCCTCACGGTACTCGACAATCAAATAAAAATAAATAAAAAATAAGTTAAGTTTTGTTAATTTTAAATTAATTATATAATAATTAATTTAAAAATATTATTTCATATTCAGTCATGCGTTAGTACTAGTAGTAGTACTAGTAGTAGTAGTACTAGAACGTCAATATAATTAATTATTCTTTTAGATGGGATTTTCCAAAATAAACTGATTTGAGACAAGGTGCCATACATATCCGTCATTTATCTGAATAATATTTTTAGCATATACTATCCAGATATATGATCGATATACTTAATGGTAAGTTCGTCGTTTTGTGCAACTGCATATAAAATCAATTATCGTCAATGGCATGAACTAGAATAAAAATGAACTAATTTTTGCAGAAATTTTAATTGGGTCTAAAAAAAGTATTAGATCCTAAAGATACCAGTCTGTTATAATTCTATTTTAAAGAATCTTTTGTGTTAGGTATTCTATACTTTGCTTTTAAAATTAAATTTTAGCTAGTCAAAATGCTGACACAATTAAATGTCAAACTGTGGACCGTGAATCGGAACTGAAGCTGCTGGTAACAGAATATCTACTACCAAATATGTAAATAAAATACACACGTTTAAGACTGACATCATCCCGCGAAATTACCCATGTACCACCGATCCTATTAGTCGTAGCGACATCGTATATAGCTCATAGCCTTCCCCGATTAATGGACTATTCAACACAGAAATACTTTTTCGATTTGGGCCGTGCGTGGGCGAAACCGCGAGGGGCTGCTAGTAATAACGTGTATAATTATAAATCTTTGTTTTGCGCCATTAATCGTATAAAGTAAGTCCTATGTATGTAGAATTGTTTCAAGAATTCGTAATCTAAATATTCATAGTTCACATTGCAAAGCCCACGCTAATTTAAGAATACAACTTTGACGTTATACACTACTTAAAGCATTAACCTTTAATGTTACCTCTGAATAATTTATATTTTAATGTTCGGCTTACTTACATAGTGGGAAGCCATTATTAATAGCTCTAAAATGTGTTTGTTATTTATTAATAATGTTATACTATTTATTCGTAATTTCATGAACGTTGTTTGACTATTCAATTATCAATCAACTAAGTTAAGTGACGCAAGACAAATACGTTTCAGGTTTTAATTTCATTACTTCAGAACGTAATGAATGCTGATCGTCCTGGCCATTGCTCTATTATGAATCATCATGGAAAATATATGTTGTCATTATCGTTCTTAAGGCAAGCGCAAATGTAGCCGATCACTAAATTCCTCGTGCAATGCATCAGAGGGTTGTATCGTGAATGGAATGAAATCCGCTCCCGATTTTGCGTGTAACTATATAAATAACAATGCTATGAATTAGACTGTAGCTCAGCGGATGAAATATTGGTGTCTTGTATGTGAACTTAGTCACACAACGACGAATGGTATAACGGATGGAATTTATAACATCGAAAGATAAGTACTAGAAATTCTACACAATATAGTAATCATTCCTTTAATTGCTAGTAGTGATTACTGTATTTCCATCTGTATTCGACGGTCCTGTTGCTCGCCCTTGAAACGGCAACTACGAGTAACTATATGAATCTAGAATTGGATTTTTTTTGCTGTTTAACACATTGCGACGGTATATTGTTACCACATTTCACTGCGGATATCCATACAACTCCACTTATTTTAATGGTCCATTCTCGACCTACTAAAGGCCAGAACCAGATCATCTACGATTGCCACATTGCCAGAATACGACCAGATAACCTTGAGAACCTTTTTTTATTAGGTAGCATAGTGGGAAAAAGATCACGGGGCCAAGAACTAATTAGGCTGACCAAATTAACACCATAACGGGACTCACAGTGTCTGCAGTCCTGAGACGAGCTGAAGATAGACCAGTATGGAGAGGACTCGTCAACGTCTCCGTGAAGGCTTTCCAGGTGGGGCACGACCTTAAGTAATGAAGATTACGACAGTGTGTGTGTGAGAGAGAGAGAGAGAGAGAGAGAGAGAGAGAGAGAAAGAAAGAGAGAGATATCAATATGAATCTATTATATGATGATTTATGATAGAATTGTAAATTAATGATATAACTTCGTTAAACTTATGAGTGCAATAAAAAATGTATAATCAATATTAAGAGTTGTTGCTGGCAAGAGTTTTAAGCAGTTATTTACTACATTCTCATTGCAGTGTTCATCAGCGAAGGAAAATTGATTGCCAGTGGCATAATACAGCCACATTACTAATACCGTCTGTATTACAGTTTGTAATTACTATGTTCATTAATTGCATACTGGTATGTATAATCTGCCGTCTCTGAGTTCAATCAACTCTATTGAAATGGATATCTCTGTTGACGGCTCGAGTTTAATTACAGATCTATCCTACTGTCATCGCTATACTTTGCTGGGTTAGGTAATCAGTTAGACACTTACTACTATTATGAAAAGTTACGTCGTTAGGTTATGGCTTGTGAATTAAATGCTCCCTGATATTAATATTGAAAAATATATAGTAAGTGCCCGCGACTTCGATCGCCTTGACCAATAATATTTACTGTTACAATATTAATGAAAATGTTTTCATTCAAAACAGAATTATGTAAAATGATTTATAAAGTCAATTAAATAAGTAATTGAAATATGTTAAATGGTAAAAATTTTTTTTTAACCGCGTAAATGGATGGATTTATATACTGTGATGCTGAGTGGTAAGAGAGGAAGAGAGCTGATGTGTAACGCTAGTTGTATATAGTATTACTTATTACACCCTATATGTTGACCCGGCTTGTTAACTATACAACAGAAAAGTTTCATTTAATTCCATCCATTACCTCCGGAGATTATCGTGTACATTCAGAGAAACATGCAAACAGACAATTGTTCTTCCTCAAACTTTTCTTTGCTACTGTTTCCTTATCACTCTATTTTTTTTATATTGAATGTACAGACATACTTTTTTAAGCGTTTTACTATAAATATATTAGCGGTATAGCGAGAATGGAAAACAAAGAAAAACTTCTCACCTGACACAAGGTTTCTAGAAATTATATTTGTGTATCTTCATTTTACAGAATGTCCAAAAAACCCGAACTTGGCTATTTAACTGTTTATTGATCTTAACAGTTACTTATCGTCCCTCCTATTATGAAAGTATTAAGGTCATCCCTCTTATTATGAAAATATCATTTTAATTTAGCAAACAAATTCAACTTGTAATTTAGAACTTTTGAACGGAGTACAGGTAAGAGGCTTGTAATCTTCTCGATATTTGAATAATCAATATTGGTTCAGTGTTTCTTGATTACATAACGTAAATATAAATGCGTCAGCTATTAAATGGAAAAACTGTGTACGTAATGTGTCATTGCATATTCATAGGACCTTTTCGTGAGTCGAGCTCTCAAAATTTGCACACAGACTGTGGTGTAATGGGAGGATTTCGGGGGTAAATATTAAGTACTCAGTAATTTAATGATTTATTTTAACAGCTCCAAACTTTGTTAATATTAAGGAAGATCGCAATATTTTCAAAGTATGCGCTGACATATGGCATGAGGCGATGTAGATTAACAAGTTATTTAGTGTATATTGAAATGATTATAAGAATGTTGTCACCAATATTGTTATGACATCAATGTTATAATTGACATTACATTTACATGAGTGTAATGTCATATAATTGTTTATTGACACTTAACTAGATAGAACTGTGATTTTTTATGGTATAAGGGGGCAAACGAGGAATCGGTGCCTTTTTATGACTACGGACGCCTATGGACATTAGCACGACTGTTACGCAGATGCGTTGCCTTCCTACCATCCCCTCCCCTCCTCGATGGCCACCGGCTACCCACACACTGCACGAAACACTTTACACCGGCCCAATTCCGTTGAGTAGGATGTAGGTTCATGCACCATGCTCTTTACAAAACTCTCACTCACTCTCACTAATCAATCTCACTGTTTAAAAAATTATGAATTATGAAATTGAACCATATTTTATACTATATCATGTTATAATTTTTATTTGATTATATAATGATTTACAGCGACAGTCAATTACTTCTAACCTTGTAGGAAAATTATAAGAAATGGCAAGGTTTGGAATATTTTTAGTTATTTTAGAAATTTTAGGAGATGTTTGTTTGCAATTAAAATATTTACCAGTAGTTCTTTTTTGTTTTGTTTTTTTTTGTAGCATAAGGGTAAACGAGCAATCGGTGCCTCTTGATGATTAACAACGCCCATGGACATTCGCATGATTGTTACGCAGATGCATAACCCTCCCTTCATCACCAAATGGGCTACCGTTGTTGTAACATTGTTGTTCTACAGGAGAGGGTATCGAAGTTGGTCTATTACTTCAATAACGGGTAAAGTGACGAAAATCATCACAGCCCATTGAAATATTACCACCTGTGTATGTAACCCGAAGTCGCTACCAAACAAAATTGATATCAACACCAAAAAAAAAAAAAAAAAAAAATCTTATCTCAAAATCTTTTCAAAAACAAACATGTTCGAAGATGTGAGATCCTGAATAGATTTCATGCAGAGGCAGTGCCATGCATGGTGCATGATACTACATCCTCCTATGTAATGGAATTGGGCCGGCACGACCGGGTAGGTACCTCTCGCTCACATGGTACCGCTGTAAAGTGACATCTTTAGTGTCGCGTCTCTTGCGGTTTGTGATTAGCCGGTGGCCAGTGGGAGGGAGGAGGGCAACGCATCGGCATAGTAATTATGTGTGTGCTCATGGGCGTGGGTAGTCGTAAAAAAGTCTTCGATTGCTCGTTTGTCCGCGTATTCTATAAAAAAAAACCGAGCCTGACATACTTCGATAGCTGGCAAAGTATTTATTACTGCGCTATCGTTTCAAATGTTGTAATTAAAGTTTCCAAGTGGAAGGTCATATTTTTAAGCTACTGGTTTAACTTCGCCTTTATTATCTGGTAAGAAGTTTAACGGAGCGTGGCGCGTATGTATTCAAAGTCTCGGATTAGTGGAAAGTTTCCAAGCTTATGCGGTACATGGAAGCGTGAGCTTTGTACTTTCATAGTTTAATTATTACCTAAGCATGAAATTTTGATCTAGATCTGTAGTATTTAGCAATAAACAATATTATTATACAAAAAACATATTTAATACTTGGCTTGCATAGCAATATACCTGTGTCCAGCAGTGATAAATGACTGACGGTGCTACTTCCCTTGTGCAACGTAATAATCATAATACCTGTGTATAATTGTATGAATTGCATACATACACACGCACACTGTTGTAAAGTCTGTATGCACATGTGTATATAATGCATTCACCATGAAAATTAAATATTAGACCAAATCTACTGGATAATGAGAATATATCTGTGACGCATTGCATTTTCATTCTATCGAATTTCAAATCATGTTGACTCTATAATAGTTTTACTTGTTAAAAAATTCCTGAAATATTGAATATCGCATCAGAAGTAACGAGGACAGTAAATAAACGCAGTGCCATGGAGTGTTACTTTTTTACCTCATTAAACCCCCCTGAAACTCTTTTTAAAGGAACCATTTATATTTTCAACGTAAAAGTAATTTTATATTATTCCCGATCTTGTCCAGATTTATATCTGTGGCTAGTTTTATCTTAATCTATTATGTAACTTTTATGAAATTATATAAATAAATAATAATTTTGAATTTATAACATTATTATCATGTTTTTTCCAAGTCCAACAATAAGATCAAGATAAGCTATCTAGAGGCAACAATTTCAAAAAACTTCGAATAATGTTTTATTAAGAAATATTATATGATATATAAATTAAGTTCTCTACATACATATGTCATACATACACGTTTAAATCCTATCCAAAATCCCAAAAGAGCAACTATGTTCAACACACTAATTGGTAAGCTCGTCTTACTTGTCGTTTATACGAAGCGGACCCTATCAGTTCATTTAGTTCTGCACTCCCCGCTGCGAGGCATAAATTCGTTAGTGTAACAGATGCCCAAGGGCTACATTAATCAACCTATCATCAGATAAAATATCGCTCGTTCGCCACCAACTACAAAAAATATAGCGTTGAAGTTGAATGTTTTTACGATAAAAATGAATGCCTAGCATGTACGTAGTATGAAAAGCTGTTTAAAAATATTTTATTATATTTGGACGAGCTTATCGCACTTGAGCGGTTTCTTCCGGGTAACCAAAGCGAAACGCGATGTCCTGTGAACAGGATAAAGTATAATAAAGCCTTAGAGTAGAGTTAGAGTAAAAATATCACATACAATTCAAACCTTTCTAGCATATAACTACATATGCTTCTTTATTTTTGTATGTGTCTGTTTTATATTGAAGCTCTTTGTGTTATTAAATATGTACACTACATTAACATTAGTATGTTAATACTTTGTGTGGTAGATTTATTTAACAACAAGCGGGTAGACAGTAGACAGTAGAAAGGTGATCGCAGTTTGCTACACTGTCAACATACGCACTTTATTCTATTTTTTGGTGGCGCGGTGAAACGCAGCGGCCACCCGTGGTGGGTAGGGCTCGCAGCACATTATAGTGCCGAATACTCACTAAAACACCGCAAGCGGTATTCGTGATAGTACTTGTGCAGTCAGATGCCTCGGAACTGTAAATTCGGGGCACCTCGATGGCTAGTCCGTCCCTTATAGTCCCGTTCAAGCGATAGATATTCGAAATTAAGATGTCGTCCTTTCCTCCACCGTGATGCGAGCTTCGTCGTGAAGATGTTCGGCGCTCAGTAGCGGAAGTTGAAGCAGACTCAGGTGCCGAAGTTGAAGCTGACTGAATCGGTGCTACGATTTGTATTTACACTACAAGATACATAGTAAATTTATTTTAGTTGACAAATATATTTCCCCCATTTGCCTAACTAAGTGCCAATTACTGTCCTGAATAAGAATGATAATAGAAAACATAACAGGAACATAGAGTAGTCATGTTACTAATCATACACTACTTTTAAAAGTCAAATAAAAATCCCCGTAAGTCCAAAAATAAATACTGTCAAGAATAAATAAATTGTAAGGGTTATATTTAAAAGAAGTCGCAAACGTTCGCTCTTCGTATTTTCCTATTAATACGGCAAAACGTGTAAAACCGGAACACCGACATTGTATAATAAAGATTTAAGCTAGTTTCTTTATGGCATTTTCCCTATTTTCTATCAGTGCAGTTAGTAAAGTGTTACTCCTATTTCGCTCATATGGTTTTTCTTTTTCCATTTTACGGTCAACGTTTAGCGTCATTTTCATTTGACATGAAAGGGGAAAGGGAGCAAATCTGTGCTAGGTACATGTGGAAGCGGTTAATTGGTGTAAGCTGAAGTGGCGTTGAGCTGTTCACGTACACTGTTACAGTTGTATACTGTTCGTGTTATTCTATTCATGTATTTCTCTTATGTGGAACTTTTTTGTTACATTAATGAATGTAACGGGGATCCACTGAATGCAAATGGCTCGTGGCCGTGACCTGTGACGCTTTGTGTGGAAACCTGTGTCTTATGATAATGCAGTTCTAGCCGAATTGCCAATATGGCGGCCATGTCTATAGAGTCTGGACATGTCATACTATTTTACTCCGATGGGACGCAGTCTGACGCGACGATAGAAATCAGGTGCAGGATCTTTAGGTGCTCTCCGAGTTGTGACGGGTAGAACACCGTTAACTTCCCTACACCCAACTGTTATTAGATATATAAAGTCCTAACAACTCCTTTTGGTTCGACTCAGAACTCACGCCTATGGTTGAACTCATGTTGAACAGAGTTTCACTGCCTTGCGATCTAGAGGTCATCGACTCGGCCACGAGGAAGTCGATTTCTTATGTATCATAATCCTATTATCTAGTGTTCCTAAAAAGCAAATACAACTTTTTTTAGCAGTTGGCCATGGTTTTAGTCAATTACTTTTTGCGTCATTGTTTCATTTTCTTATAGCAAAAGGAGAAACGATCAGTCAGATGCATCATTTCGACGACTACCGTTGCCCATACACATCACGTAATTATCATGAAAACGAGTTGTCCTCCTTTATTTCTCCCCTCAAATGAGCCACCGGCTAATTAGAAATTGTACAACGGTATTATATGAGCCGGCCCAATTCGACTGCAATGAAGCATGGCACTGCCTATTTTTGTAAATTAATTTATAACTATATAAAAATTTGGCAACTTAAACCATCTGCTGAATGTAGCTCATTAGAACTTGAACGCAAACAGTAGTAGATTTGCCTTCGTATTAACTTTAAAAAAAGAGACACAAAAATATTATTTAAAGACCGCATTAATCACGAAAAGAGCAGTGCTGGTGTAAATCAGCTAATACTGAGTTGGGACCAATTTGTGACAGATTTCAGTAAGTATATTTCAGAAATATACTTTATGTGTCACAAAACTGGTCCCAATTCAGTGTTCGCTGATAGATATACTTTGTATGCTATAAATTGGTCCCAACTCAGGGTTTGCTGATTTACGCCAGCCAAATTGTTTGCAATGTTTCACGTATAAACTACTATTTCTTTCTTTCGTTAAATAAGAAAGGACGACTAAAAACTTGCATACAACTTTTAATGATGCTCTCTGTCATTATTTATATAACGTCAAAGAGAGAAATATTCTAAAGCACAATTAAAAATATACAAACAATACTAAAAGCGTTAAAATGTTCAAAACTGTTCTCAAAGAAATGCTTATAACTAAATACGCTTTCATTGGTCATTTTACAAGCTTTGCATTAAAATATTAACATTGCTTTGAAAAATATTTTACTGATTTTTAAGTTGGTACTTAAGGTTTTTAAACTCAAGTTAGTATTATACAACAAAGCTTATAATAAGCTAATAAGCGGATTGTATGTTACATTAACACGTCGTTACTTAGGACGGGTTTTTAATAGCTTTAATATTTAGTAAGATATTTTGTCGCCGTCACTCAAATATTTGGTAAGATATTTTTTATGAAATAGAATAAAATTTTTTGACCATACCGTTCCACAACGAACTGTCGCGTTTCGAGGGATCCGTGAGAGATGTCAGTGGCCCTCATGTTAGTGACCTTACATTTTATGATCCAAGTACTCGTTTGCGTTGGGTAAAACCTAACTTTTCAAAATGGGCAGATGTTACTTCAATTATATGTAATCTTTCAAAATAACTTAACAGATTAAATGTTTCACACACGCCAGTATCGTGTAATGAATAGTTACTATGCATGTGTATAACATATGTATTAAACTGTAATCACTTCATTATTTTTTAGGGGGACAATTTAGTTTTTGGAGAGTAAATCAATTTGGTGATTACTAACGCTTATAATGTCCTCATATACCTCACCCCATCATCCCTCCAGCCAATGACTGCTCATAAGCCGCACGAAACACGACGTAATACGATGGTGTCATTAGTGAGAGCTACCTCTCGGTATAAAAAAATAGGCAACAATGCGTCTTGGCTACTCCTTCCAAAAACTTCCACTTCAAATGGATGTCTTTATTATTAAGAAAAAATATTTATAAGTTAATGCGGAGACGATGTTTTTCTGATGATTATTTCACGTGTGGCTTTAGACGCTATTCGGCACGAGGCCTTTACCATGACATCGGACATGTACTTCGTGTTTCCATAAAATACTGTTTCCAAATTTAGATATTCTTTTTATTTTAACAATTACATTACGTATTTTTACGCCAGTATTATTGTATTAAGATAAAATTTGAAATGAAACGAAAGATAAATAAAACAAGACGTTGCCGGGAAATTGTTTCACTTCGTTTCGTCTTTTGGAAATTATGTTAAGCCTTTCGAAATACAAAGAAGTCACGCCACAAGAAGGTTTTCTATCCTTTTAATAGGCCACTAGTGATCCGCCCCGGTTTCACCCGTGGCCGGATTACTACACTAGGAAATTATACACAACTTAAAATTGTCTGCTCTCTGTTTTGTAAAATACTAACGATACGGTCCGGCTTCACTCTCGAACGACGATGGACAAATTAAACACTGAAAATTACCTCTGAAATTGCTCCATCCATTGTTTAAAATCACATGAAAATCCATTCAGTAGATTAAAAAAATTATCACATACATACACCTTTCGGGAATCTTGTTTTACAATAAGTATAAACAGGAAGGGGCAAATGAGTCGGAGCTTGCTGCTGAATACCCACGCCCAAAAAGATACGTATAGAGGTTAGCACGTTTTGAGCTGTTTCTGCCTTTTCCACCACTGGGCCACCGGAAACTCACAGAGTGGATGAACACTTTACAGATACGAGTGAGACTTTGCTTGACCTTCTATGTACTAATTGTTCTGTGTTAAACGTCGATGTATGCCATATAGCTGATTTAAGTAGCCAAGCATTTCTCTCATGTATGTTAAATATCACAAAAGATAAGCCGACACCTAAATGAATTGTACACAGACCGCTAAAGGTTACAAACTGTCAGGATTTTGAAAAGTCATTAATGTCATGGGACATTTTAACCCTAAACTAAGTCAATAAGATCGTGGAAGCATTCACAAATAGTGTTTTAGCAATCTTTGATATACATGCACCGAAAAAAGTTATTTATATAAAAAATAAGCAGCCACCCTGGATAACTTACAATATAAAGCTAACGATGAGGC
This sequence comes from Eumaeus atala, assembly GCA_017140195.1. NCBI lineage: Eukaryota > Metazoa > Arthropoda > Insecta > Lepidoptera > Lycaenidae > Eumaeus > Eumaeus atala. The sequence goes on from JAFELO010001463.1 coordinate 175,706, forward strand.
GTCGTGATGAGGCCCAAAAAAGATCGAGAAAGACAAATCTACCAGAACATAAAAAGTATTACACTGAGTTAAAAAAATTGTCGATTCGGCTCTAACTCGCGAAAAATACGCTTACTTTGAAAATTACATTAACTTTAACGAAAAAAACCCCCGTACTTTATGGAAAAATGTTAAGGAATCAGTGAATATGAAATCGAACAAAAGTTCTCGTGTACCATCTCATCTCAATGATCCTGACTTAATGAATTCACATTTTCTAGACGTGCCCGGTAAAAAACTATCCCCGCTCTCAAATCTCACTTTCTTTAAATTTTGTCGCCAGTTTTGAGCTTAAAACAGATTCCATTGATTGTACTGTTGGTGTCTCTAGACATGCTTAGGTTAATCACGCCAAGAACTTCTACCACAGCTTACTCACATTATCAATAGTTCTATAGAAACCAGCACATTTCCGTTGTTAGGGTAACAGGCACTTCTACAACCTATACCTAAGACCAGGCACCCTCTAGTAGTTAAAGATCTGCGACCTGTTGGTACACTCCCATGTATTTCAAAAATTGAGGAAAAGTTTGTCCACACACAGGTAATGAATTATATGGAGTCCAATAATTTTCTACCTGAAATGCAATCAGGTTTTAGAAAGCATAGGAGTACTGTTGGTGGCCTAATTGATGTGGTCGATAATCTATTGACGGCACAAGATGTGGGGAAGGTCACAGTGCTAACTTTGCTTGATTATTCACGAGCTTTCGACTCTAGAAATGTCCCTCTTTTGCTTGGAAAACTGTCTTACTATGGATTTAGCAGATCTACATTGGTACGAATCGACAGTTATTTAAAAAACAGGTCCTGACAGTATTATCAATAGAGAAAGATGGTCCCCAGTGGTTTTCCAGATATAATACTATCGACTGCGGTGTGCTACAAGGTTCTATTTTGGGGCCTCTATTTTTTATCACATATAGTGCTGGTGTCACCAATTGTATACGTTATAGCAGATATCATCTGTATGCTGACGATATACAAGTTTGTCTATCTTTTCATCCATCAGATACACATGACGCAATTGCAAAGTCAAACAGTGACCTGTCAAGAAACGTGTCGTGGGCGGACAAAAACACACTGGTTTTTAATCCAGATAAGTCCAAATATCTATTACTTGGTTCTAAAAATCGAGTAAGAAAAATAGAACTGCATCTATCCCCATTAAAAATTTTAGTTGAAAACATTGAACTCGTCAGTGAGGTTCGGAATGTTGGGGTAATTTTTGAAGAGAATCTTCGCTTCGAAAAATATGTCAACACCACTATTGTTAACTGTTTTTATCGTTGGGGACTACTATATCGTATTCGCTCATATCTTAGTATGGAACTGCGCGTAAGACTATGCGAAACTCTTGTTTTATCCAAACTTAACTACACGGATGTATTGTATGGTCCTAGACTATTGATGCGTTCAAAATTGTCGATTCAGAGAGTACAAAATGCATGTGTTAGGTTTTGTTGGGATTTATAAAAGAGAAGATTCTAAACATGGATCATCGCAGGTGCCTGCACCTTGCTTGTCACCTTGCTTGTAAAGATAACGACGACAGCAATCAGGGACTTGACCGAACGACATTCATGAACATCAGCATTATTGTCTTACAGATACATTAACCTCCTTTCCACCAATGGGTCACCGACGACTAACCAACGACACGAAACGTGACAGCGTATCCACTATACGGTGATGCCATGAGAGCGAGACGTACTTTCGCGGTCGTACCGGCCCAATTCAGCTGCAAAGGAGCATGGCACTACTTATTATAAAGCAATGACGGTATAATGATGTTTTTTTTATGAGTTGGGGGGCAAACGAGGACATGGATCTTGACTACCGCCGCCCATTGACTTCAGTACGACTAGGTGTCTTGCAGACCCATTGATGTCTCCTGAGGAGAAGGTATGCTCTCTTTTGAGAACCTGTAAGTCGGATGGGGTCGGAGTGCAGCTGGTTCCACAATTCTGTTATACTCGGTAAGAACTGGCGTTAAACCGATGATGACGGATATATAAAGATATAGCTATTACGTAACAGTTTATAGAAGTCATTTGTAAAATATTATTATTTAAAGAGTGGCACGTAGAATTTTACGATCCCACATATACCTTGCGAGAGTGATGAGTTAGTCGTTTTATGTTCGCCCCTTCCTGTACGTTACCCGCCCGGGAAGTTTCAAGTGGTGTCCCTGCGGAAAGTCATAAACATACATACCTTTTCTGTTTTCCACTGAATATAGTCCAAGAGTTTTTTACATATACTTTGACGGTCTACTGCTGGCGTCTTTCAACAAGCACTAAGACGGGCGATCTTTTATCCTTTGGCCCATCATCAGTCGCAAATATACTTTCTACGATCTTTTGTTAGGTATGACACAAATCTTAATCTTTTATCCTCAATTTCTTCGAAATCCGATCATCTGTTTGATTGGTAAGCCTTTAAATCAGAGTATAATTCGAATAAAAAAAATCTGAAAATTTTGGATACATGTTTGACGACCCATTGGCTATTGGTAACGTATGTGGGTATGCCAAGCGCGTATTCCAGAGGTCGCGTGTTCAAATCTAGACGAATTTTTATCAATGTATTTCTTAAGTAATATAAAAAAAATCTTAAATGTATAAAAAAAAAAAGAAATATTTCCGTTGTCTGGTAGGTAACACCTCAAGGTACTTCGCCCAAGGTTGCATGGTATGATAAGTTGACAGAAAATTATTATTATTATCATTCATTGTCAAATTAATTGACGAACATATATAATAATACTTTCATTGCTAATACTCTTGCTAATGTCTCTATAAACTAATTTATGTATATAATGTTTTTTTCCTACTAACACTTTGCTCCTCGTTCGCGTAAGGGGAAAAAAATTCGACGCAAAGAAATACATACAATGTGGGTCAGACATCATCGTGTGAACAGATCTATGGGCGTCCATATGTTTCATTTCAACCATTATTTAACGCGCGATAAAAAATATTTCATGCAAACGTGGCCTTAGATTCCTTAATATCACGAAAAGTCAATAACTGTCGGAAACAAATTGAAATTGCTTGTCGGTAAACATAGGCTTTCTTGTGAATTAAATCTATTTACTAGATTATTCTCGAAGTTCAAGATTTATATATGACAAAGGTCTTCGCAAATAATGGCTCTATGAAAACTTATCGCAGTAGGAGTTAAAGGTACGAGTAAAAACAGAGTATTCTGTGACGCCCGTGGATCGTAAAGGGTGAGAGAATCGGTTGGCACCCCACTTTATAGTTTTAATATCGTTGTTAGCTGAGGTCACGAGAACACCAGAATTACAGATAGGACGCTTTTTTTGTGTTAACTTTGCTGTTTCAATATGGCGCATGTTACTAAAAGCTTTAACATTGGTATTGGGAATATAGTTTAGCTATCAACTGCCGACTTTACCATTCGCTTTTAAAAATTGGAATTTTTCACGTATAGAATATCTTAATTTAGGTAATGTAAGCATTATATAATAATTAGATTAAAAATGAAATATATTCGTCATTTCGTTTCGTCGATTAATTACGGATGAAGCATCCCTACTAAGATTACTAGTGTGAATGTTGGTAAATTTGGTTATTACGCTTAAAAAATACGGATTATGATTAAACTTGGCAATATTGCTGCTTAAGTATATTCTCAGAGGAATTAGGATTATAATATTTTTTATCAAAAAAAAAAAAAAAAGTTTTTTACTTTAAAAGTAGCCTTATTGTAATGAGCAACGCTCACGTATACTTAAGACAACAAGATTTGTTATTTATTATTTATTAAAATTAACTGGTTTTAACATATTTTTTGGTAAATTTTATTTTAATCATTTTAGTTTCTCTTTTAATTAACTACTCAAAACTTTACATTTTGATACCCTTGAAGACAACATCCCCTCCTTCTCACTCAGTCGGGTAAAATGGGCTGACTTTACCTTTCGGATAATGTAAATTTGAGTTACCTTCTTCATCACAAAAGTCAAAGTTTGTTATTCAATTTAGAACTTTACATTTATTTATTGAACGTCTGTGTCGAGAGAAACAAATTATGAACGGATCACCCCTAGCCCAAACTGAACATGACAGACCGAGATGAATCGCTGAAATAAGCCCGCGAAGCACTTTTTTGTCTATATTTTTTTCATATCGTCTACTAAAGAAAGTTTTAATATTGTGAATCTTTTACATTTTTAACTATAATGATGTCCCTAAAAGTTGTTTATTTGTATGTCATTCATTGATTTTCTCAAAATTTACTGATTGGATTTGCATGAAGTTTGAAAAGTAATTTTTGAGTAAGGTTTTAGTGTTCCATTTATTAAGGTAACTATTTTGCGTGTGTCCTGTGAGCATCACGTTATTATATATCTACATGATCATTGTATAAAAAAAGTTACCCGTTTCAACATAAGAAAATCTGAGGTAAACCCCGTGTACTACACCACAGAGTACATACCACAGGGTATGAATAGGAAAATTAGTTATTTTCGACAACAAAAGGAATAAAAAAAATTATAGCTAAAACTTGTTGTAAAAAAATTCTTTCGTTAGTTTAAAATATATTATTTTATTTTTAAATGATAAGGGATTTTTATTTTTTCCAAAAAGATATTCAAAACTTAGTCTAGTGTAAAAACACTGGAACGTATACTAATTTCTAAACATTGTTAGTCAGATACACGTTGAGAGCAGTGCCAATTTATTCTAATGTCAGTAGCGGGGTCGCGACCCCAGTTGGATTTTGATTTTCACATAACGTTGATTCTAAATAACAAAAAAAAAAAAAAAACATTTCCTTCTTCAAAAAAACGCACACTAAGCCTTAAAAAATGTTACATTTTATCATTAATTATTTTATATTAAGAAGCACATGGTATGTCCAATTAGGTAATAGGCATAGTAAACTCTACTAAGCTATAAATGTTGCAAATGCACAAGGCGCTTATAAAATGTTCTGTAATAAAGCTCCTTGTTGAGATTTTTCCTATCTCGAAGCTTTCCCTTAAGGACTATCAACACAGAACTACTTTCGGTACGTACTATCAAATTCTAAGTCCAGTATTTAATTTCTCAAAAATTTAATTAAGCGTATATGCACCAAATAAATGACCACATTGAATTTCACCATTGGCAATTGATACCACTAATTAACAGTAATAAATTTATTACGAGTTTGGGCACATAGTGTTTGTAAAAACGTTTCAATATACCGAATAGATAGAAACGAAGGTAAAGAATCGTATTTTCACGTTTGATAATAGCGGCGCTGAGCGGCGGTAATCCGTACTTGAAGCGTTGTCGAATGATTGCGTTAAAATTACGTTGACGCGATAGCGTGTATGCTTAGAATTTGTATGGGTGTTCCACTTTTGAAGTGAAATGTTCTTCAGTGGCGTTAGAAAAGGGAAAATTACTGTAAATTCGCATCAGCAACATGACACGTATGCGGCGTACGTTACACGTAGCTGCTGCCCCGTGCTACAAGTGTGTTTTACTTAATACAGGCGATTGTTACTTGACAGTTTTAAGTTTACGCTTCTATCGGCAATCGTCATGATTGCCGATTTTTTAAAGCAGGGTTATTTTGTGGTGGGTACGACGATGGTAAATTTAATTTTTCACGCACATTTTATTTGAAATAAATTAATTGCTTTTATAATTTTATGTTGAATAAAATATTTTCATTCATTTATTCATGAGAACTAAAGTTTCCGACATCATGCGAAGAATAACCTTACTGAAGTAGCAATAGGGTGGCTGGTCACACACTCAGAAGATCAGATGGGCGACTAAGGTTCTGGAGCGGAGGCCGCGTATAGGAAAACGAAGTGGGAAAACGATCTTCGTGCAGTAGCTGGTCCGGAATGGATGCGAGTAGAAGGCGATCGGTTGTCTTGGCGATCATTTCAAGACGCCTATGTTGACCGACAAGGGTTGATAATGATGAATGATGAGAATGATATATTCATTTATATTTTCATTTATAAACTGGAATATGATAGTCGTCACGCTGCGAGGGTATAAAATAATAGTGGTGCTTTCCATGTACAGCCCGGAAATGTTAATAAAACATATTATAAGTAAACTACAGAGCAATTTTTTATTAAACGCAGGCAAGAAATATACTCTCGTGGTGTTAAGGAAACACCACGAGAGTATATTTCTTATTAACGTAACCACCAAATGTCAATTTTTCAGAAGAGATAAAGACAAATTACAAAAATAGTTTTAGCTTTTGATGATTGATTAAAATTTTGAGATCCGTTCCCATCTGTTTGGAAAGAATATTTTGAAGACTACCATTTAACCGATTGAGTAATTTTTTTCAGTATTAATGCATATACGATAGGATCTCAAAAAATTATCGAAGTCCTTCATTGAATGTATTGTCACTTCCTGATGGAAATATCTATCCAGCTTACCTTTTCTGTATAAAATTACGCTTTTAAGATATCCTAGGTCTTAGTTTTCTTAACAGGAAGTCACTTGAAAGCGCTTGCAGCGTGCTCTATTCATATTCAACATTTACACCACTTTAACTTGACGCGCTCTGTGAAGTAGTTTGTACATCTATGTTTTGTGTATGAACTACATTAACTGATTCACTTGAACACAATTGTTATATTTTATGATTCATTTGTGCGATTGTAAAATGCGAGTATATATTTATATTTAGGCTAATCTAATATGCTGCTATGCAATGCAGGCTTTTAAATATAGAGGCCAGTTATCAATAGAAGCACGCACTCTTTCAATGGGGAATTTTTTCACTGTCAATCGTATGGATTGTTTTAGGGTCTCAGATTATCATGGCGTTTAGAGCATGCTCTGCATCTCTCTAAAACTGACCATAAATCATGATGCAGTGGGTTAAGGACGGGACGTCCTTTTTTAAGATTTGGTTCTGAGTCTTGCTGGACGAATCATACCTAGTTATTGAAAATGTATTATTAAGGGGCTTAACGACCTTCTCAAGAATGGTATCTTGATACACTTGTGCCGATGTTTTGATACGTTATTCACAAAAATATGGCTCAGTAAGACCTACATAACCTAAGTTAACACCCCACCAGCTCATCACTGAAGTCGAATAATGCCCACGTTGCACTCTGTTGACTAATTGGGAAGCTTCAATAGAACTTTGAGCATACAAACGGTAATTTCGCTACTTAAAATTTTGCTCACCTGTAAAAATTTTCTAATCCATAAAGATTTTTTTTCAGTGACCTCCCTTTGCATATCGCATCAGTAGTCGTTACGATTTTACAATCCTATTCATCTTTAATTTATCAGTTATGGAATGACCAATTCGTCTCTTATAGGCTGAAAGTTCTAAGTCATCTCTTAAAATAATCGATACGGTTCTTGGTGCTATCTTCATTTCCCGAGATAAAATCTTTTGCTTTCGGACATGACTTCTTCGAATTCTTTCCCTTACTACTTTGACCAACTTCCTTGTACGAACACTATGAGGGCGGCCAGGTCTGTCACAATCAGAGGAAGTCTCATTGTGTCTTTTAATAGCCCGGTACACAAACATTTGATTAATACCAAATGTATGGAGAGTTTCCTATAGTGCCATACCTTTATGTAATGCAATCACAGCGATTCTGTTCACTTTATCACTCCAATCAATCAAACAGTTTAATATCGCAAAATATTGCACAATGTAATGGTGCCAAATTAGGAAAATACTATGAACAATCGTATAAAAATGACAGATTCCAAATTCAAATGTAATATTTTTTATTTTTTACTGTAACAGTATTTATGAAGACTAAGTATATAAAAACTTTGGTAAGCTATGTATGTAATGCGAATTATCATTAAATGGAGTAAATTTAAAATGAATGATATAAAGATCAAGGTAAATAAACAACCGTACTTTTGAATTCTCCTTTCGTTTTTTTTCTGTAATGCATATATAATAAACCGTTAACAAATAAAGTATGTTGAATGAAGCCTACGTTTCTGAAGCCAAAATGGTAGTCGAAAATCAACCCGATGGAATGTTTGTTCAGGTTATAATATGTACACGCCGTTGGTTTACAAACATACCAAAATACACAGAATTAATCTAAACCGACCGCATAAGAGATATGCACATGTCGAATTATGCACTTTGTAAAAACAACTTAAAGTAATGCGCATAGATCGGTTAAAAAGAAAATGTCCAAATTATGCACTTCTTTCATATAGAATATTCTCTGTAAAAGCGAATTAAAGTTACGCGCGACTTTACAAAATGTATGTTTATGTACAACCACGGACTCTTTAAAATGGTAGTTCAGTATGAAATCATGTACTTTGTATTAGTGTAGATCAATGTATCTACTCTCTGTCAGATGTTGTTGAGAAAAAAAAATGGCACAGTAGAGAATTCATAATTCACACAATAATCTTAGGACCAAAATATGAATTGCCTTAATATTTTGATCATAAATAAATATAAATAAACATGTGAGGAAACAATAGTGTTAAATTAATAATAAATATATGGTATTTAGTAGACTTTGATTTCTTATAGTGTTTGTTCTATCTTAGTGCTAAAACTAAAGTCTGTAGATTTCACAAAAGAACTAGTACTACTAACATAAATATTAATGTTGTATGCGTGGTGGGCAGCATGCATACTTCTAAATATTTCTAGCTCTCCCTATCCCTCTCATCCAAGACCGTCAGCGAAACACGAACATAAATACATTTTTTGTGACAGAATATGACTGGTGTATTAGTTTATATCACTAAATCCCAGAAGACGCAAGACACTACCGCTATATGGCATACGCTATAAATATGTAGCAGTGTATTCCTAGTAAACAAAACATTAATATTTATTTTACAAATACATACGCGCACATAAAGTTCGGTTTTCCCATGGCGTAACACATGTACGTGGTCTTAGCGGCGTCGAGGGTAAGGAGATTTAGCTGGAGCCATTTGCTTTCTATTTCTATACACGTAAACTAGTACTATATGAATAACATGTGTACGTCTACTTTGCTACGATATATCGCTAATCTTTTGTTATTTTGTTGATACTTTTATAATATTTCATACGTAGTGCTATGCTGAATTGCCGCTGATTTTGACACCCATACCACGCATTTAGTTATTATTATTAGTATGCGTTTTTAGCGCTTGTCTAATAACAAATTTAGTGATTTGGTAAATGGTCTCTGGCGTTTTCACTTTGTTTTTTATTTTTATTTTTAAAATTGTTGTTATAAAAGTTACTATAACTATATTATAAATCTCACAGGGAATGTACTTGTCAACTGTAACCGGTGAGAAACATCGGAGCGCTCCCATAGATAATGTTACATAATCGAGGGCTCCAAATGGTGCGTCCCGAAAGGATGACAGACACTTTGTAAAAAAAGGAAACATGTTACAAGAAACTAGTCTCTTATATGGCCCGTACAGAATTTTACTTTATACAAAATACACCAAATATCAATAAACAAATTTTGTTTTTAGTTATACTTATAAAATAATTTAAAAATTAATTATTAATTGTATTTACAGCTAATATTTATTAGCACAAAATCATAATTGTATTATTTAAATTAATAAAAGTAACATGAATCATGCTGCTAGATTTTCTAGATTAGAATAATTAAAAAAGTAAAATTTTATAATGTAATGTTTAATATGAAAAAAAAGGAATTAATTAATTTAATACTCAAATTACTTATTGTATATTTTAATGTACCAGTGTCACTTATGTCATCAAGACCAATCTAACGACAGACTATAAAGATCTAACGACACAATAAATCTACCAGGCCGTCCAGGCTGTAGTCGGAAATATAACACAAAATTTACGTTCAGAAGGAAGTTACTAAAGTTTGTACTATAATATATTATATCAATGACATAGCTGGCAAAAAGTAGGGAAAAGTAAACATATTCAATCTAGTAGATTTTTATTGCTGATATTTAATATATAGATCAGAACAGGTGAAATTGATTATAAACTTTCAAAATTTGCAAATTTTTTAGGTATTAAAAGATAGAGTTTATTTTTTAACCTCTATCCTATTTCCAAAGAATAACAATCGAAGCGACTGAAACCACAAAATCTTCTTAAATATGGTTTCAGGATTCACAGAGACCGTTTGTTACTATGACTAGTGTTCACTCGACGTTGATATATTATACGCA
>JAFELO010001463.1:186182-208811 GCA_017140195.1 Eumaeus atala
TGCGGGACACTGATTCTTTCCCATTCATCTACTTTTTTAAGCTCAAAAAAAATTACAATTAATAATAAACATCGGCATAAGCGCGTCGGACTCACCCCCAAATAGTAATAACAAATAGCATACACTCGTATCTGTAACAACCAAATGAACTTTGTTCAAACGAATAACCTATTAATTTCTATTAACCATTTCTTGTAATTTTCCAGTAGTATAGAAGGTAATATTTTAAGTAATTTTATTTTTCAATATTATACTACATCATTTTGTTGCGGTTTATAATATGTTCCAGTAGTATTATCAGTTTATAATCTCGGCGTAAAGCGTCAACATATAGACAGACATGACGAAATTATAAGGGTTCCGTATTTTGTCATTTGGCTACGGAACCCTGACATTCAGCCTAATGCGGAGTAAATATCACTGGCATTCTATTAACCAGTCTGGAAGTTATCTAGATCACAATGTCTGTAGCGGTTCAATCAAGGTAAGCAACGTTCTTTAGCGTACGGTAAGCAACGTTTCTAATCATCATCATGATGGGTGTTCATGACGTCCCATTCACCCTCAATGCTCTATCGTGGTCTAGCAGTAAGCATTACAATAAAACTACTCTTACGGATTTTGTCGTGGTTTATTTAATTATCTAACTAGCCCGACGTTTCAGAAGTGACGACGTTTACAGCAACCATGGTCACGGGTGGCCGCGATGAAACCGCGATTTATTGTAATGAGTAACATTCGCGTAAATTTAAGACATTAATATTGTCTGTTTAATGTGTAATATGCTATAAATTTTGTTTCCTAATTTCTTTGCAAGTATACAACATTTTATATCTTTACTGTATATTCGTAGAATTAGTAACAATGTACATACAAAAAAAAAAACAGTGTAATTTTTATTACCTAAAAAATCTGTTTTATTCTATTTTAGTAAATAAAATTAGATTATACTATCCTATTTATTTACAATGCACATAAAATCCACACTTCTTATCATAAAAATAAAGATACTTAGTATGTGTTTTGCGTGTTAATTTACTGTCGGGTTCGGTCATAATTGTCTAAGATTAGGACCTGACAATTTTGGCGAATCGCTCTTTTATGTTTATGAGAGTACGTGGCCTGAAAGCGAGTGGCTCTGGAAGCCAGGAAAAGCAATGTAAATAATTAAATTATAAAGAAACCAAAGACTAATTAGGTAATACTAACGGTGGTTCAATTACTTTAACAATCACCATAAATGCCAACCATTTTGTAGAGGAAATTTTGTATGTGTGTATAAAAAAGTGAGTGATAATTGCGAGTTTTACTAGTATGACTATTGCAGTATTACTGAATAGTCTTAACGTCATCCTGGTCCATTCAGGTCTCTATAAGAATACGTAGTTTCTTCGTTCGGCATTGTTTACTAAGTTTCCAAACTTAGACGACAAACTGGTATTTACGTTGAATGAAGAATTTGAATCAGAATCTTTACCATCTTCGGGACAAACCCAGTCTCGTTGCTAGAAGAGCACTCATAGAAATCCGACGAACCTGTATTGGGCTTATCTTCGCTTCCACAGCATAAGTTAGAGTCCAAAAAGGAACCAATAAACAATCAAAGACTGGTTAGTCTTTGAAGAAAGGCAGTATATGTCATTAAGAGGTAGAACCATATTTTATAGCCGAATCGAGTGGGTCCGATGGAGAAGGTACCTTCTGTTCATTTTGATGATATGATATGTAAGGATCGTGATATGTGGGACTCCATACTCTCTGTCTACCCCGTTAGTGAACTGGCCTGAAGTTCTGTTGTGATCTCATACTGACGCAAAGTGATAGCTGCGCTGTCTCGTTCCGTTTGGTTTGCGGGTTTCTGGTAGCCCACTGGAAAGGAGGAGGGAAGGCGGTCAACACGCATACGTTACAATTATGCAAATGTCATCGTATTTCGTATCTAATGTACTGTGACGGTAGTCACCAAAGGGCTCCGATTGCTCGTTTGCTGCACGTACTATAAAAAATTGTGACACCTTTTACTTAGCTGCTTAATTCAGCTGCCACACAGCCCTGGCACTGCTTCATCACTTACACTATAAAAGCTAGCTCGCTCACCTATTCAATACGAAATCTCGGAAATTACAAGGGCTAGGAGTTCCAAATTTTGCTATTCTCTATTTAGGGCGTAGCTGTTCAGCGACGTTCGGCTCCTAAAGGGCAGCTAATTACATATATAAAGAAATTACGACAATAGAAAGTGGTCTTAGTAATGAACTAGAATGTAGGTTCAATCAATGATAGAACATGGTATACATTCACATATTCCCACTTCACTAATCGTATTAAGTGCCGACTGAAGAACATCAATGGAAATACTTTCCATATCCGATTATATTATATCCTCTTACTGTCTTAACTGATTGTCCTTAGCTCCGTGAGACCAATACAAATCCACTAATATGTGGGATAAGCGTTTGCGATACGTAATCGCTGCATATTAACACTGTAGCTACCAAACCGAATGTCGTGATAATTTCAATACACTCTATTAAAGATATATAAAAAAAGCTTAATGTAATGCCATGCTGCGTTACAACTAAAATGTACAAGCAAATAGTAAACAAATTCGTAGACCAAGTGCAAGAATGATATGTTATTGGTAAGGCGCACCATACCGACAATACAACGAACAATATCGAATTGGATCTAATCCACAGTACACAGTACCACGTAGAAACAGAATGCCGCAATTTTGCTCACTTCGAATTCCAAACCGCTCTCAGTACACTGGTATCTAGAATAGAATAGAAGAGAATATATAATGTTACTTAATCAAGAATTTCCTAATACACGCCCTATTACACATCTAGAACATAGTAATAATCTAAAGTATATCTCGGAGTCGTATATTACAAATCGCCGTTTTGTTTGTTTTTGTTTTGTATGTCGGGCCAACGGCCGGATTCTCATTGCGAGACGTTCTCAAATATGGCGGCTGACGTTTAGTCACGTTACATATCTTGATTTTTGGCAGTAATACTGATCGGTACAATTATAAAATTGGGCCAGTGTTTTGAGTGCAAATAAAAAAAATAACCTAGCCACAAAGATTATTGTCTTAACCTTCGAAACTATCGTGGAATAGTGTTATAGTTATTCCTCTGTATACAATCAAGCAATATCACGAGTGTTAAAATTACAAAGTAAAATGTGTCAAATAATAAGACTAGCTTTATAGCATAACGTGTAACACCGAACACATTCTGACTGAATTTCACTCAGCCGTATTCATCAAAAATGTTTAGTATATACATATATGGATTGTACAGCACTAAATATGAAAACGTGACAGTAGCTCTGTTAAGATATCACTTTAAATTTGAAAGCAGTCTCAATTATATTCAACCTAATAACATTTGAGGTTTAAATGTTAGAATAGTGAACAAAAGTATAATCTATCAAAAGTGACTAGGACAGCGATTATGTTATACGAAAAAATCGTAATACTGCTGTTATGTGGTTACTCGTTATTTGTGTATATTTAAAATGTGTTTATAGATTCAAATAATAAAACATTGGATGCAGTAATTTTGTAATCCGTGTTGGGTAATAGAATAATTTAATGTATAATTATAATACCTTGTTCATGAATCAACTATAATGAGTAAGACTTTGAACAGTTATTAAATTTTGTTAACTAAACAAAAAAGTAAAGTGGGCTTTATCTACTTTAAAACATATTGTATAAACTTCATAGGTAATATCAGTTTGATGTTAAAAATTTGTTACATTTGTTATTTATTATGTTACACATAAAAAAATAAATGAATGTGTACAAAGCAGGGTTATAGTTTCTTATTATATTGTTCAAGCTTTTATAAGCAACCCACTAAGACTAGTAGGTTGCTCATCATAAAAGAAAATCAAAATAAGAAACGCATTTAGTCATAATTAAACAGTAAAACGTCATGACCATTTTCAAACAAAACAATTTTGAGGATACTACCCAATATACATTGAAGTACAAAATAAAAGCTCCGCGAAACGTTTTAAAATATTATTATTTAATGTATTCACGTGACACGTACGCGTAATTAGTGTAAGAGGAAAAAACGTGGGAAAACATATAAATTGCGACCCGGGGATATCGAATATAAAGCAAAGCGGAAGGTGATGCGACGTGCGCCCCGACCCTTGTCCTAGATTCGAGCCTTTTTATGAGCAGGACGCTATCGGCGTTCGCATCTAACTGCAAACTTTAGGAGATCGCGCGTGTACATAACGGCTGAAAAAATTGACCCCCAGCACGAGTACACACGGAAATGGAATTATGTAATGCCCCGGTTTTCGTTCGTTGGTTAATTTACTGGCGTTTTGTATATGTGAACGCAACTTTGTTACTTCTAATAACTATTTGCAGCTTAGAAAAATAAACTTTCGGATAGAAATGACAGGATATAAATTCATTTATATATGTAAATGTCTACATCCCCTGGGCCTTCATAAAAGGAGTATATGTGAAAGTATAGATGAAGTAGGAGGTGGATATGCTGCATTACAGTTGAATCGGACCGACACAACAAGGGAGGGATCTCTCACTAAAAGGATACCGCCGTAAAGTTACACCTGTGCTGTCGAGTTTCGTGTGGATTCAGAGTAAATGGCTCATTGGATGTCAGATAGAAGGACGGCGAGACAATCATGTGGATGTCTTTTTGTTACGCAGGGAAAACGTATTTATGCACTATCCAACCGACCCTGGGCAAATCAGAAGGGTATATTGGACTCAGCACATAGACTGCTATTGCCGACTAAAAATCACTGCGACAGCCTTCAGCCGCCGTGATGGGATGCCCCGAATCATCATGTCATGTCAACAGTCGGGAACCAGTGGCTAAAACTATTCAATCCTGTCTCCGATAAGAGTAGCATTTCCCAGGATTTGCTATATTCCAAAGGGAGTACATAAGCAAAGGTTGCCAGATTTCTTTATATAGTATAGACTAGCTACGTAGATATAGAGGTAAAAGCGTGGGTAACCCAACGAAACTGACCTCTTTGTGTGCGCTTCTTTATAGCGTAACGAGCAAGGGGGGCAAACGTAGATCCGCTTTATTGTTGTCATGCGAAGACGTTGCACTCCCTTTCTCCTTCCCTCCAATAGGCCTCAGGCTACTCACAAACCGTACGGAACACGACAGCATCAACCCAATCTATATGGCCCAATTCGGCTTCATACGTAAATATGTACCAGATGTTGTAATATTATTTAATATGGCTTACTATAAAAGATCCGTCTGGATAACCCAAGATACAGATCTTAATCTAGTT
The DNA here is from genome assembly GCA_017140195.1 of Eumaeus atala. Classification (NCBI taxonomy): domain Eukaryota; kingdom Metazoa; phylum Arthropoda; class Insecta; order Lepidoptera; family Lycaenidae; genus Eumaeus; species Eumaeus atala. The sequence goes on from JAFELO010001463.1 coordinate 191,496, forward strand.
GAGAGTTCCAGTTTTCCACAAATGTTTCTCTGTATATAACACTGTCTTAACTATGAAATACCTCCTTGTAATTTGTGGAAGAATATAGGTAATTTTAATTTTAATGCAGCTCAATAAAATGTATATTCGTTCTTCTAATATTGAACAAAAGGGGAAATCAACAACAACTTTATAACACCAAATAAGATTTAAGCGACTCACCTGTGACTTTGTTTGCTCACTCGTTAAAAATAAAAAGTCCCAGAAATGTTTTAACAATCTTAAACCCTTTAAACAAGATTGGTCACAACCCGGTATTTACACCGAAAATATTTTATCTTTCGACGCAGGCCTGAATTCGTTAAAAGCATTTAAGGCTCTTAATTTTGCGATATTTGTAATTGGCAACTATTAGACGTTTCCCAAAATGTCTGTAAACGGCTGGAGCGTCATCACTTTATTCAATGACAAATGAAACTTAGTATTTTGTTTTATTGCTAGAAGATTAAAGAGCATTCGCATGTACTCGAGATAAGTATCTGTTAAGAACTGCCCCTAACATTTATAACGCCTCTGGTAAATAGCAATGCGATGCCCTTCTCCAATGTAGCCATCCTCCGTATTATGATACCGACATCCTATCTTGTGAGAGGACGAAACTTGTGTTCTTGTGGAGGGTGTTACACACACACATTAGAGGCGCTCCAGGTCATTGTTATACTTTTACCTGATGTTTCATTTTATAACAGATTTGAGGCGTCACAAGAACCCTCAATCCAACCAAATATGAATCATCTTAGGCGTCCAGATCAAATGTGTCACTGTCATGTAACTGAAAACGACAGCTCTTCTATCACATACAAAAAAATAGATAAGCCTAATGATTTAAAAACAAATGAATCCATTAATTCGTTCTAACGAAATAACATAATCATACAAGTGAAATATATGTAAATTTGTAATTCTGAACAAAAAATAAACAAAGTGGCCAGCTCATTACAATATAAGTTAAAGTTTATGGGCCCTATATTTTAAGTAACACTATCGATCGGCTATTGCAGATGAACATGTAAGCCGATTGTGTAATCGATTCACTCAGCTGTTGCGGCCTGTTGTCCTCGTGGGTGGAAACTGGGGGTTTGCCAGCAAATTTCCAGCATGCTTAATGCTACATATCTGCCATTTGCGGCTGAATATTTATGAAAGCCTTGGAATAAAAAATATATTCACAGCATTTATAATACTGCAAGTTGAGTGCTTGTCAGCTTTGCTGCGGTTTCTATATTCAAGTATATTACAATTTGTATTACAACACTGCACTACCATATTGCATTAAACGGGAATCGCCAACAAAAATTTCCCACCGCTGCTATTCCCGTGTATCCAGGATCGACAGTGGCCACCACTTGTGACCCTTTGAAATCAAAAATGATATGATCCTCTGATTCCCGAGGGAATAAAACTGTCTTGAAAACTACTCTATGAAATCATTATTTTAAACGAGTTCTTAAATCTATGTGGATGCCACTCATCACAGTCACAATATTGCTCAAAGCTACTCATTTGTCCCTGGCTGTTGTAATCGAAACGTCGCAGATGTTAGAGATTTTACACTAATCGTGTAATTTCTACTAAGTATAAAATTCGTAATCTTATAATATTAAACGTGTATGTGCTTATACAAATGGCATTGCAAAGTCGCAAGAGATCAAAAAGATATCTTTGTTTACGGTCAAACTAAACAAAACAAATATGTGTTAGGAAGTTGGGAATCTATAACTCAATGCCAAGTTTGTCGAAGTTAGGTAACTCGTAGAGTACTTCGCCCACGGCAAACGGGCCAAGTAGAAACCCCTAATTCGTTGTTCTAAAGTTACCAGCAAACAAAAACATTTCGCTTGAAACAATATACTCAGTAACTTGAGAATGATATTTCAAACAATGATTGAATTTATTCATTAATAGACAAGATAAGACGATTAATGATATTTCAAATAATGATTGACTTTTCCATTAATAAACGCGAGACGACCACTAAACCCATAATCGTCGTCTGTTAAGGAATAATTTGTGGGGACATCATCTGTTGGGTTTTATTTATTTCACTTCGGAATGGTGTAAAACGCCACAAGTCAATATCGACTAAAGTGACTTAAATTAATATAGTCAAGGGAGAGTAAGAATTAATTAGATGTGCTACAACTGTCTCAACACAGGCGATCATTTGCGTAAATATTTTGTCATCGCTCGTGCCTGCATTGTCATCGCCATTATAGTACTCGAAGACACGTCGCATAATCTGATAGTATTCGTCGTACTGAGCTAGCTGTATCCCATAATATAATTCAGTAAAAAGAAAGTATTGAAGTTTGTGCTTAAGACATTATTGAATTTGAACAAAGGCTTTTCCTGTTGTACGCGTATAAGTTATAAAATTTTCTAGTTATCATTTATCATTTCTGTCGTATTCTCATATAAATTGAACATGAATGACAATGAATACTATCATTTTGTATTCATCTGGTAGCTAATACTTGTTTAGATTATAATAGAGCAAACGAGCAGAGCTTTTGATGACTTTGGATGTCTATAGACATCTGCATAACTATGATGCAGATCTGTTGCCCTTCTTCCCTCGTGTACTCCGATGGGCCAGGGAGAGCCATAAACCACACGAAATACGACTTTCACATGGCGGTGATGTCGTGTGAGCTAAAAGTCCCTCCCTGGTCGTACTTACAAGGCAGTATAATACAATCTCTTAAAACATTTAAGAGCTTCTTACTATTTTATCGGCTCGTTGAATATAAATATATTAAAATAATAAAATTGCCTATCGAATCCAACCTTAGTAAATGAAAAAACATAACAATCAGAAGTCCAGCGAAAATACTCACGAAATCCCATTTACAATTTGAGTGCAGACAACTGAGAGCGTGCAACGTATATTAGGTAATAAAATGCAAGTCACCGAGAAATACAATTCGTGAAATAGTGAACAGTGTTTTTCCTATATTCCGTAACATCGTCCGCATACATTATTACTCACCTCATACCAAACATAATTCATTTTTAATCTCATTGCTCACGTTTCAACTCACGTAAGGCTGCTGACACAAAAGTTCACCTGCAAATTGGATAATGTTTTCCATAAACGGGTCTTACTTTTTATGCGGCGGTAAAATTTGTATATGAAAAGACAGTGGCGGAGTTCTACATTTTAAACGGAAAAGAAAAATGGCGTCTTAATTTGATTAAAATTATTACGTTGCTAACTTTTGAGCTTTCGGCACGAAAAAGTAAAAATTGTTTGATCCGATACCAACTGAGGGGATTTTAGTACAAGTGTCATTTGTTAATTTCTTTGGTATTATTATTATTATCTTTACAATTATTTATTAGACTAAACTGCTACTAGGATTATAATCTATAGTAATAATTTTTTTTTAATTTTTTTTTGTTTGTTGAAACGCTGTAATCTCAAGTACTACTAGCCCGAATTGAATAATCTTCTTGTTTTTTTAAAGTATAGGGGGACAAACGAGAAATTGGAGCCTGTCAACGACTACCGCCTGGTGTCATTTTGCGGTGATATCGAGTGAGCGAGAGGTACTTTCTCGGTCGTGCCGGCCCAATCACTCAGTAGGATGTAGTTACATGCAATGGCACTTCTTCCTCCTATGCAGCATAGCACCTAGGTCTTAAAAGATATTTTTTTGTGTTGAAATAGTGCTTATATCGATGAAGGCTACGACTGAGAGGATCGGCGTTTCGCGGGTAAAAACGTGGGGCGATGCTAGTATTATATAACATAACTTAGAATTTAACAATTCTTAAAAAAAAACCCTTACAACGATTTTATTGAAATTCCTACTCATTGATATTTAATAATTTGTTATTATTAAATATCAATGTTATAAAGTTAATAATACATTACAAATTTATTTATGCTAGTTTCATATTTATTAGGCGGATTGTATGGATACCTTATTCCTTAAATGCGCTAAATTATCTGCTCCAGTAAATAAATGTAGATCTCATCATTTGATATCAAATTCAATTTGGTATCTACGAACTGTTTCCGTGAAGTGGGTGGCAGATGGTTAGAATGAGGCCCAAAATAGCGTAGACATAGAGTGACAAGCGTAGCTATTAAATCAGTGTTATGTGGGCGAGAGGTACCGTGGTAATTCGCCTGAAAACAAGATACAGCCATAGAGGTAATATATATAGAGATGGGAAGACAGTTTCAAACAGGACCATCTTTTCATCCAGCTTTGTAAACGCGTTTCGTGCGGTTTGTGAGGAGCCGGTGAGAGGATTGGAGGGTACACATTGGAGGGTATGAGGAAAGAAGGACAACACATCTGCGTGACAATTATGCAGATATTGATGGGCATCCGTTGTGGCTCCGACTGTTCGAATGTCCCCGCTATAATATATACAAATCTATATGTTTTATAAAATAAAGTACCCAAAAGCATTCTGGCTGCGTGTGATCAATTTTCTCAAAATCTCCATAATGGATTTTGGGGGGCTCTTTCCGTAGGTAAATACCGCAAACCCAGAAAAAACCCAGAGGATGGTTTATATTTTGTTAGAGTAATGTTCGGGCCGCTATTATTTATAAATATTTGATTAAACATAAATCAATAGCTATCCTGATACTAGGTAGAAAATTTTAAATACCAATTATTACCCAATTACTTATAATAAGCTTTTTTTAAATACCAATTATTACCCAACTACTTATACTTACATTTTCTTTCTTCCCCTCAAGCACTTTTAAAATGGATTTAGATAATTAATAATCTGTGATCTTTACTAATGTTTTAAATTAATATTACCCAATTAGATAATGACACATGATGTATTTTTATTTATTGATATATTATCTAGTATTATGGACTAAAATAATATAATTGTAAATTTATTAATATGAAATTATTTATTTTAGAGTTTAAGTACCTATACTTTCAATAAATTTAAATAACTTGGACATTATAAATAAATTAACTTAAAATATTGTGCTCATAACTAATGATGTGCTCTGTGACACGTATTATTTCAGAGTGTACATGTTTTAGTAGGGAGTGGAATCAAGTGGATTACTTTTATTTTATTTATTGTTTAGAATAGAATGAATAGAATTTAAATTGTAAAATATTTCAATATTTGTACTCCATAAAGGCAAAATGTATTGGAACAACTGTTTATCAACGTCTGTGTATTCAAGCAAATAAAATTATTTTTATCTTTTATGGGCGAAGACAGAGCGGCACGCTAGTATATTATATAGATATGCCTTTCCTTTCTTATCAACCATAAATCAATAGTAAATCTTTAGCTCAACAATCCATGCTTGAACCGATGCAACCGGGACTAGTTTGAAACTTAAATCAAAATTCATTTAGTTGGCAGTTAGTCTATACTGTGCTTTCTCAAACTTACCCTTCAGTTGTATCTTGAATTCAAAATATGATATCATGTTTAATTCAATTGAGACGCAAAGTGAAATGTAGCTATAATTCTAGCGCATAAACTTACAAAAATTCCACGATAAACAGTCAACATTAAGCACATAACCGTCCGAATAGAATATATGCACATTGTAAAGTTACGCACTGTAAAACAACTTAAAGTAATGCGCATAAAGTTGACTTTGTATTATTGTATATTTGAAAGACGTGCGTGTTTCAAATATAATTTACTTTGTAAAAACAACCTAAATTTATTCGTATAATGTTGACGAATGCTTTGGAAGGACATTTCAGTAGAAATCGTGTATCTTGTGAATTATATTTTGATGCAGGTACTATGAGATCGTATTGTCCAGGATGGATACTCTATGCGTAGTAGTCTTCGAATGTTAATGGCGATCAACGCCCATAGACTATATTTTTTATGTAAACATGTTGTCCTTCTTCCAGCTCCCTACAATGGACCACCGAAAACGCACAAATTTCACGAGACGTGACAGCACACCTGTCATTTTGTAGTAGTATTTCGTGAGCGAGAGATACCTCCACGATACGTGAGCTCTCTATTCAGTTGCAACTCAATATGTCACTAACTTTTACATAAGTTCATAGAAAGAGTCTCATACGGTGTTTGAGTTTCCGGTGACCCATGGAGGAGGGCGAAAAGATGAAGGCAGCGCATCTGTATAAACTGAATGCGCTATTATATGGCTTCGGTAGTCATTAAAAGGCTCCGACTGTTCGTTGTTACCTATACTGGCACAAAAAAAGTACTGTGGAACAATAAATGCTGATGATGATAATGATGAAATTGTACGTTGATTGGTATGCGAATCACTCACAAATACCTCGACTGAAGACGTAACAGGCGTCAAAAGGCATAATCAAGAAAAGTTAAAGGGTTGGCCAAACTGTACTGGATCTTTAACAAAATCTATAAATATGACCAAATTTCCCCATTTTTGCGGTATAAAAACATAACTTTGTATAAAAGATGTCATATAAAACAAGCAAGTGACGTAATTTTATAGGAGATATAACTTTGTCGGTTAAACCAGTAATAAACATTTCGAATGTTGACAAATGTGCTTGAAACATGCATTACTTACTTCGTACTGAATATTTAAAATGTACACATGAGTACAAAATGGAAGCCTTAATATTTATCTATCAATATATTTTCAAATTTTATCCTACGTTTATATTCAATTCTATAAAGTTATTAATTAAACAAAGGAGTACTATCAATTCTTTTTTTATTTATATACTTCTTGTTTGCATAGATAACCTATTTTATCATAGATAACCATTAATTATCAATATTACCACATTACTATCATCACCAATCAAGCCGTTATTGTTGTAATGCAGAGGCGGGCATCGACTCTTCTGTTCACCCCCAATGGGCTTCCAGCTACTCACGAACTGTATGAAATGCATAGCAGTCACTTTATGCCAGTGTCATGTGAGCGAGAGGTATCCCCTATCTTGCCGGCTAAATTCCACTACTATAGATATCCACTACAATAGGCACTACCTCTTACTAAAAATACAAACAGTAATAAATTAATTGATTTTATTATTATGCTTAGTATACTACCTATAATTAATTTGGATCATGTCTATTTTCTATTCTATAAGCATTCATATTTTTAGACAAAAGTATATACGTAATATTCTTTTATATTTAAATGGGACTGAAGTTCGGTTCACAGTTAGAGGCTATTCCTTCCATGGTTTATGCCTTTCTGTGACGGTGGGGCTCTAACCTCACCTTAATTGCATTGTCCCAAAGATGGAAGTGGTGTCTTGTGGAGCGGGGCAAACCGTCTGTGGAGGTGGTATCCTTTACCGGGTTAGCCGTCGAGGTGACCTGATGATTTGCAGTTCCGGGTATCTCTCCAATGATATTGATGTTACTAGCCGTGGTTTCATCCAGGGCCGCTGATGGCGCGTAAATGCGTTTTGCCACGTCAAGGAAAAATATCTATGAAATTGGTAGACTATTTCCATACTTTACACTACTTGATGGCGTCCGTGAAGTTTCTAGAATACGCCTTATTTATGGTTGAGTATATTTGTTTTCTATTCATTCCAATCGATTTCATTCTAGATGTTTTCATAAACTTGTAACATACACAATTAGCAAACTGCCCGTTGCCAATTTATTTTTATATAAAACGACAAACCAGACATCGAAGCCTTTCGGAGAATACCGATGCACATAGACGACCACCTAAATGTGTGTAGAAAATACACCGGAAACTCACAAACTGTACAAAACGCGACATCATAGGTGATATTATATGAGCGAGAGGTCATAACAAGCCGATTAGTCTGCAAAGGAGGATAACGCTGTATCTTGAAGACAATTTGAGAAACATGCCACGCTTATATTGCGATATTACCTACTTAATCTGTTATAGTTCAATTTGTTTTTTCAATCTATTATTGCAGCCAAAGCAGGTTGAATCGATACTTCTCGCTCACACAATACAGGTGTGAAGTTACAGTTGTAATGTCGGGTTATGCTGCTTGTGTGTGACTTTGAGTAAGAGCCTACGTTCGTCGGCTTGTGCTTAGAATCCATCCATCAGCCTCTTCGCCTGCTATGTTATAAAACACATATGAGTTTTTCTTTATAATATGTGAGGGTAAATCAGCAAACGCTCAGGCTCATTTGATGTCTACCAACGCGCTATTACATCCGCACAGTTATACAGGAGCGTTGCCCACACGTACGAAACGCGATGGTATAACCATTACGTCGTAGTGGTATCGTGAGAGGAAGAGAAACGTGTGTATATTGGCGTTGGCTAAAGGCACCGATTACTCGTTTGCCTTTTTTATATTATAATATACAATGTATATATATACAGTTACACAGTCCCAGCTACGCAATAAAGTTACCTCTAACGCCAATGCCATTTTATTTGAACAGAATTTGACAGTTGGAACAGGTGTCTCGCAACAATCAATTAAGGTATTAATGTTTACTTCACTCGCAAATGCTCATAAGCTGAGTGGACGCGACATTACAGCTGCCAGAATATTACAATTAAGCACAGATTTAATTGAATGGTGTGTCAGTGCATGAGTTATTGTATACCATCGATAAGTGGTATATATCGTTAAATATATTGACATTTAGGCAAAGTATGTAAATAAGTGTGTCTTACTAGATCCAATTGGATGACGCATGGAAAAATATTTGCTCTATATTATCTGGGCAGCTGCAATTTTTTTTACCAAACATAAAATTATATATGTTTCCCTCCACTCAAACTAATGAAATTATGGCAGAGCTATAAAACTGTGACACACGGACACGAAGTTGTACAAACTTGGCCTTATCTACGTCGTAAAATAGGCGAAACAAATTTTTGCGCCGTCATAAAACCAGACATAGGAGAGAAAGGACTGTGCCCGTGTGGTTTTCTCGACCTGAAATAGTTTAGTCAAATTGTATACCCCGCTGGCCGCGTGCCGAATATTGCAGTTAAATAATTTGCGATAACCGCTTTCATTTATTCAACTTTTGGCTGAAATTTTCATGAGTAATTTGACAGTTTCGGTGTTCGAGTGTTGGGAATGTTGTTAAAACAAAATTGTCTGTTCATATATCACGACGCGTCGTAAATTGCCACGTGATAACACGATGTGAGTTACAAGAAGATATTTTACTGTGGCAATATTTTATTGCCAGCTGTGTTCCATTTTTAAATATGTAGTCGAAATTTGTTTCGTAATTTATTTTAGTCTTTTATTAAAAATCTAACGTTTTATGATAGTGTCATCGCTGTGTTTGTAATTTTTTTTTTACTAAAGCAGCGTATACTTACTATGTGTAAAGTTTGTTAAAATTTGCTAACTTCATTGTACTGTCTCTTGCTATAAATTGGTCGCTTATTTTCATTTCAGTGCGAGGTAGTTCCATGCTGCCTTGCAAACGAACTAGGCTCGCATGATCGTGGAGATACCTGTCGCTTATATGGCACAGCTATACTGTCGCATTTTGTGCGAATCACCAGGAACCACGGACTGGAAGCGGTCGGCTATCATTTACTTCCTTGTACTGGTTTTATTTTCGGTGCATAGCAGTAGTTTCAATTAGTTTCAACACTAAAATACATTTGTAGTACTCGTGTAATCAGTTGATGGAGTTCTTCTCAACGGAGTAGGAAATTTTGACTCGTCACCTGCTCTTCAAAATTTCAAGTTTATTTGGAATCTTTTTATTTGTGAACTTGATATTGCCGACTGGCTGGCTCAGTTGGTAGCGTTAATCCATGTGTTGCACCAGAGGTTGCGGCTTGGAATCCCGCTTAGTTCATGGATGTATTATGTGTAATTCTATAACAAACAATTTTAAATATATTTCCACTGTCAAATAGTACACAAGTTACACATAACACAAGTTCTGACGGTACTTACCACAGGATTGGGATAATGTGCTATATTAAGCCCACAGGTTTTATTAGTATTATTAGTAACAATGGCAGCAACTTACAAAAGCAAATCAAATTTGAAAACCCCTATTTTTGTAGTATGTAGTATGTTAAGCCACCTCACCTCCAATGGACCACCCGCTACTTCCAATAGCACGAAACACAACCGCTTTACGGCAATGGTTATATGAGTGAAAGATACCTTCACGGTCGTACATGCCCAGTTCAGATGCACTGCAGCATGACCTAGCCAATGAGTATTTTGTTTTACGTATTTTCACGATCACCGAAGAAGTAAGAGCATTATTTCACTGCAATCAAATTCTCGGCCGGAGAGGTACACCTCTTCCGTCTTAGTGTAAACGTGAAGAGATAGACATCTCTCATGTCATGTTTACACGCTTTGTGTAGCTCGCGAGAGTTCAGATAAAACGTAGGAATAAATAAGAAATATTCAGATCCTTCAATTTGTCTTTGAGAGTCCGGTTCACCCTCCCCACCAAGCTATACAATAATTGAAGAAAACAGCGAAAAGTAGTCTGTCTTACAGTTTATAATATTACGTAACCATGAAAAAAAAACTCGCAGTGAGCTTTCAAAATACTCGAATGTGCAAGCGGGACGTCGACGCGTTGGTCTGACGCCTTTGGCACGGACACAAAAATCAACAGCAATGTGTTTGCTGACGTTCATACGGCGTTTGCCATTTTATATAAATGTTTTCAGATTATTTATTCATTATTCAGATACTAGTGACTAGCGGAAGGAAATGTTTTAATTTGTGTAAAAAAAAAAATTTCGTTTTTCGTGACTTATATTAATTCTATGTACTTTTAAAGGTTTCCTGTGGGTATCCCTACAAACATGAGACTTACGGCTTCTTTAGATGAATCTGCGAATTTCATTACTTACGTTGAATCCTCGCTTTTATCTCGAAAGATGTGCTTTTGTAATCACATTACGCAAATGAGAGCTCGAGAATTCATGGTTGGTTCAAGATAGGGTCATGATCTCAACGAATATCCCCTGCACTTGACGACTTAATCTCCTACAAAGCTTTCCTCGTGATACACAGAAAGCTATAATTACAACTATGCCATTCAAATTATACAAAATATTTACGGAAATTTATTATTACATATAATATGATTATTGAAAAATATATTTAGCTAATAATTTCTTAACTTAAACAAAATCATACTCTTACTCAATTCATCAATAATACTCTTATTTATGTAGGTTTGTCAATCGGATGGATCATCGCTGGCCAAGGTGTAAAGACCCATGGGGTAGTCGTGTTTCTGCCGAGCCTCATTACTGCGATGCACGATGACGACGATTCCTATAAAGCGATGGCTTCCTTCTGCGACGAAACGAACAAGCGGGTGAGAGAGGAGGCCGCAGACAACGAAAGGGGGCTTGATGGAGGCACTACATCCTTCTCCTCTAGCAATAGTCATGTCCTTGAGCTCGTGACAGGTCGGGATAGGAACCCGACCCATTAAGGCACGACGTCGTGGGGACTGTTCAGATGCAGACGGACAGTCCTCGAGGTGGTGTAATTTTCTTGCGAAAATGATTTCTCTTTTCAAAGTCTAGGACTTATCGAACCGCTCCCATACCTAGTGATGATTAATCAAAACTGATCCTATTTTACGATGTTTTTACTAATAGATTATTGGGAATAACATTACATGTTACTATTTATCCAAGTTACTCTATTGTGTAATTTTTCATGTCCTGCTCTACATAATATATAATATCATATCGAGCAAGCTCACTCATACTAGCCCTACAGTTACTTTGGCCTTCGACAGAATAAAACATTAATTAAAGACTTTCATCTTGGAACTTTACGCTATCGGATACGTCTGATTAATTGTGGCCATCATTAACGATTCTTTTGTGTAAATCCATAATTGCGCTTGACAGGAAATAAATGGTCACAAATATAAGAATTAATGGAAGCGGCTTTTTATTCGAGACTAATTAGTTTTGCTTCAATGTAAGATCAACCATTATAAATGTAAAACGCAATGATACGATATAAAAGATGTGTTAAACGAACAATCATTTTGGTTCTACATCATTGCATTTGTCTGTTGTACACATGTTTCTTTTACTACAATATTAAATATAATCCTCGACGGTGTCCCATTTCTATTCAATTTCATAATTTTTTTTATTTTTAATTTCATTACTTTATTTTTCATTATGATATTCATTATGTATATTTTCCGTCGAAATATACTCCCGTTGAGTGATGTCAACTTAATACCCAGGGTATAAATCTAAAGCCACATTACCAAGTGCACAAAAAACCCTTATTCCTTATAGGTGTTATGGATGGTTGTATAAAAAGAATATATTTAGTGTTGCACACACACTTTCCAAGTGTATCGAAAAACTTGAAGTGATTAGGTAATGTTTTATATTTAACTAACTAATTATAGAGGTGGTGCACGTGTTGTTTGTGTTGTGCACGAAACATACTCTGATATTCGTTACGTATTTAAGGTCAACATTGTCTAGATAGTGGTTGCAGTGCATTAATTTTAATTTTCTATGAAAATAAGTATTATAAGAAAGCATAAATCTAAATACATAAGTTTATATGCGAATCATAATTTGTCGTGATTAAGCCACAATATTTAAAAAAATAATCACGTCAATAACACTCATCATTGTAACAAAACCACTCTTGCAGATTGTAGATAATAAGCGTTATTACATTATACTTTTACCTAATTTATTTTTTAAGAATACCGTCGTTTTTTGCATGAGTGAGACCTCAGGAATGTCCTAATATATGTATATACCCGAATATTTGTAATTGTTTAGATGTTGCGATTAAAGAGAATGTACATTTGTATCATGCGGCCGCGAAGAGTTATGTTTGGTTTTATTAGACTAATACTGTATGTACATAGTCAAAAGTTTAATAAACATGTTAGACATCTATACAGGCTTCTTAAGATCCACTGCCATTAGTTAAGACAAAATAAGGCACAACTCATCATAATCGTTAACGGAAACCCACATTATTATTCTGGACATGATACTAGGAACACTCTACAAGCTACTGTTTTCTTATGTATATGAATTCAAATATCTAAAGGTCTGTATAAACCTGAAAAGTCCTGTATATAACGTTTCGAATTAAACTTCATGTTCGATTTTAAATTATTTGATTATATATTGTAACCGGCAAAATTCAGATGTTTTACGCTTTACGTTCAGTTCACAAAATGTTTAATGAAGAATAACTCTCCTTTAGAATATTGACTCATTCAAAACAGAGTTTAAACGTTTAGTGAGGTAAGGGTTCACTTCATAAAGTTAAATTTAATTGAATGAAATCAATACAAGAGGAAGAAGGGAAAGCTTTTATGCGATTTTTTAACGGATTTATTGAATAGATAGAGAATAAATAAATAGATGGATATATAGATATATATATATATAGAGAGAGAGAGAGGGAGAGAGAGAGAGAGAGAGAGAGGAGAGAGAGGGAGAGAGACGGATATAGAGAGATAGAGAATAAGACTATTAGATAAAGCCCATCAGTGATTTTATGTTGAAAACCAAAATATTTTTTGTATAATCGTTGTCGAGATTTCGAAGGAAACCACCCAAATCTTACTCCACTCTTCCTTTGAGGGTAATCAGCTATAGTGTTACTATGAATATATTTATATTTAACAGACAGTTGCATTTATTTCCTTTGTTATATACTTTAATGTGCCGATTAATAAATCAACGTCAGGTTCACGTATGGAGGGCTGTGTGACCATCATAGGTGATGGGCACTAGGTGAGGAGTATTGCGTGTATAATGCCAAGCTAGAAAAAACCACAAAGTTACACACCAAAGGTGTTCCCATCTCATGGCCTTTGGGGCCGTGCTGGATATTGTACTGTCTAACACAGGCATTAGCTCTCATCACAGGACAAACTATGTAAATATCTTCACAGACATGCAACGTACTTGTAATTTAATTTTAACTATAAATATTATTTACATTTTTTTTTTCATATAATATTTTATTAATATTTTTCTTAGGTAGAGCGAATTTGTGGTAATACAGACATCAGTTGTGTATGCCAAATTTTGAAAACCGCTGCCAATTTCATCTTGATGCTTAAAATATAACAATATATCAATGTTCATCAGCCGTAACCACGTCCGTTACATCTGAACAATGATATATTGTTCGTACTTCGAAACCTATACATGTTATAAATCAAAGTCACTAAAAGCCCTATCTGTCTCTATGTTACCGATTTCCTCGAAACCTTATCAACGGATTTTCATGCGTTTTTCACAAATAGATAGGGCGATTCTTGAGGAAGGTAAAATGTACAGTTTGTCCCTCGTTATTTACGAGTGAAGCCGCCGAGTTTGATCACTTGTATTTTATAAATCAGAGAATAGATGATTTTAAATGAATTGTTTAACGAGTAACATTATTTTTAAAATTAAGAGTGCTACAGACCTTGACCTATTTTAAAATGAACATTAACCTTATGTTACACTCAAAGTGTGAAGTATCATAAGTACAAGAAACACTATGTGCTAGTTTATTGCTGTAAACGCACTAACATCAATTATCACATTTAACTATGACTGTATTTCCATTTACAACGGAATTATATACATAAAAAAAATCCGTATACATTAAACGAGCCAGCGTTTAAAGTAATTAAGATAAAATTTGGCTGGTAAATTTTCTTCGTGGTCACGGCTACACTTGAGAATAATTTGCCGCGTTGCTGAAAGTGAGAAATCAAATGTTTTAGACCCTAACAATTTTAATTTAAAAGACATTTGTCAAATATTCCGATACGTAACGTAAATTGAACGAAGAACAACTTGAGCTTAAGAAATGTGAAATTCACTTTCTTTTGTTATTATAAATGAGGTATCGGATAATCGGCTGGCTCAGCACAGGGGAAAAAAATTGAAGCCATTGGTCTTGACCACAGATGTAAAAAATATTAAAAGCCTATTAATATCAGCATGAGCCTCATCCTCCAAAGGTCTACTGACAAATTCACAAACCAAACAAAATTTCTCATTTTGATCGGCAAACCCCTTAATTGACGATCGGCTCAGTTGGTAACGTGGCTGTTAGTCCGCGTGTTATGCCAGAGGTCGCCGAATGGAATCCTACCTAGGTCATGAATATTTATATATGTATTATATGTATTTCTATAGTGAAAATCTTGAATAAATTAAATTTATAAAAATATTTAATATATTTCCGTTGTGTAGTGCCTGTAATATACATCCATACGGTACTTAACATAGGGCTAGGCTAACGTGGTGTGATAAGTCCACAGATTATATCATTATATTATGATATATACACAAAAATTAAGGCATAATAATTGAAAATTAACACATATTTTCAAAAAGCAACTCAAAGTTCCAAAATAACAGTCAACTATTTAATATAACAATTGTAAATGGATACAAAACTATTTCAAATAAATTACATTCATTACCATTTTGTTGGGTTGGTTTGAATCCAATGTTCGCTACGGGAGCAACTCTATTTCCTGCTACGTGCTACAGTCGCTACGATGGCTACGGCGTAGGTCGCATAACTCCGTGCACCTTCCATTGTGAATAATTGTTCTTTGCTTTTTTATTGTACGTTCTTGAATATGTACCTCAAAAGCCTATTTTAGATTTCACAGGGGAGAACCTAAAAAGGCATTCTGATGATAACTGCTGTATGGTTTTAAAATGCGCTATTTTTTGTTTTGTTGTATATTAAACCTATGTATGATGCGTATCAACTAGTTCATACAAATCCCTGTCAGTATTTTTAAATAAATTACTTTGTGTTAGTTTTTCAATTTTCTTAATTTTTTACAATTCCGCGACATTCTAATAATTTTTGTGATGATTTGGGACTAGAACGTAATGCCACCAATTCTTGGGTAAAATAATTCCTTGTATTGTGTATCTTCGTATAAAATGAACGTTTCGGACTCGATTAGAGCTGATGACTTGATTGGAACCTTAATCTTATTCAGATTTACAGTCAGTTTTGGAGAGTACAGCTTGCCATGATAATTTGGTATCCCTAGAACAATCCATGCGAGTGCGTGCTTCTTTTGATAACTGGCCCCAACGTTTAAAGGATTGCATTCCAGCCAATGAAGACCATATCGAATATGCATTTTTATATTTTTAATTGTTTTATATTTGTGTATTCAACTAATACACTGTAAAAGTGTTAAATGTTATTTGCAATTAATTTTATTTCTATTACAATATATACCTATTGCAGAAAGGTATTTCACAGAGTTCTCAGTCATAGCTGAATTTCTGAGAAAAATATAGAACATTACTTTATACTCATTTAGTTGAAAGAAAAGAAAATTATGCGAGATGACTACAGGCTTTCTGTGATAGCCGGTTGGGAATAAATGAAAAATGTAGAATATCGCAGTATACGACACTTATTCATCATAAAACTATGATGAGTGTGGCTCTACTGTGGTAGAGCACTTGACATATATTAAACTAATCCTTCGCTTCGTTGTTCATACATTACCTCGATTAGGTCTGTCGTCGCATTCATCAACGCGATGTATACCATTATACTCTATTAGCGTATTTACGACTGGCAGTTAATTCCATGTGTGCGATGCCAAATGTTATATGATAAGAGTAAGCTATTATTAAAACAGTGTTTACATGATTATGTATTGCTGTTGAATGAATTGCACTCTAAGATTTAGAAATTTGGCACATTTTTTATAGTATGAGAGCAAACGAGGTATCGTAACCCTTTGACCACTGCCGTCGCGCGTCTGCATTATTGTTGTCATGCAGATGCGTTTCCTTTTATCGTTTCCCTTCTATCGTTGTTCCCTCCAATGGACCATATACTACTCATAAACCGTACAAAATCGAACAGTATGTCTGTTACTGCGGTTTTATATAAGTGAGAGGTACCTCCTCAGTTGTACCGGTCCTATCTGGCTGCAATCCAGCATGGCACTACCTCCTTCCAGTGGTGTTTAAGCCAAACATACTTCGCCTTTCGTATTAGTTTATATCCCTTCCAGTTGTAATAATTCGCGTGAATTCTCCAAATGTAGATTTAGTAACATTGAGGTATGAAAAAAGATCAGTTCTTCATAGCAATATTTTAGTTCTTTTTACAAATTTTATTAAATTTAACTTTGTTTTATATTTCAGGTATTACTGCGGGCTTTGTTATGAAGTTTCATATTTTTTTACATGATCCGAGCTCAAAACAATATGGTAAGATAAAACAACTTTATACCAGGGTCTTGGAATGCAATAACGTGTGTTATCACATTGAATATAGTCTCTATGTTAATTGCGACGGATTAACTCAGGATTGTAATTATTTTAATATCCTGTAA
>JAFELO010001463.1:208860-226139 GCA_017140195.1 Eumaeus atala
TGTCAGTGTCTATCATATTCATCAATAATTATTATAATTGATAATTTTTAATACTGAAAGACCGGAACGACCGAGAGAGTAATCTCGCTCACACAATCCTGGATATTAGTGACGTCTATGCTGTCACATTAATCAGGTACTTTACCATCATTCATCCCATCCCTCTCTAACATATATCAATACTCATCACTTATAAGGCAGTGTTATATAACTAAGAGGTACCTCCTGGTTACGCGAGCCCGATTCTAGAATGGCGTTTACTAAAATACTTTAAAAAAAACAATCGTTGCTTAACTTAAATGAGCATATATTGACAAGTAGACTTGGTAGAGAAAGGCATCTCAACAAATGCGGCTGGCGGCACCCGCGGTGGTTTTCGGAAGTAGTTAGCGTTGGGCAGTAGCTTTTATGGGCCTGAATCTGGCACACCCTACCGGACTGAACCCGGGTCTGGTGGTAGCTCATAAAAGAGTTTCCCCCGTAAATAAAAAGAAACATCTACTGACAACACCTACTCAGCGCCACGAGCGCTTTAGAGCATGAATTCATAAGACTGTGTATATTTGTTTAAGCTGTTGTAGACAGCTATGTTGTGTATTGTTTTCAACATCGCGACCATTACAGTCACAGCCATGTTGCAGTTTATAATGTTCTTTGGAAGTGTATATTGTCCTCAAGCACGCTATGATGCTATCTTAGGCGGCATACCACTCCTCCGAGGTCGGGTCAACATCATCATCAAACCCTAAGTATAGACTTTTGCTTACTACGTATAAACTTAGCGGTTTACGATAATTATCATTATTATATAATATAAATATAATAGTAAAGTGTAAAAGTGTAAAGTGTAAAAAGAGAAGTCTAAAAAGCGTGAAAGAAGACATAACCTGTAAAATGGGATCTACAAAATTCCACTTTGTATGAAAATATTTTGATTTTTTACATTACAAAGTGAGAGGCACAAACTCTGATGCAATGAACTATATATAAATTTGGCAGGCATCGGAGGTCCTCGCCCTCGCTCTCTCTCTCTCTCTCTCTCTCTCTCTCTCTCTCTCATTTACAGAAGTGATAGCTATAAGTGAAGCAAAGTGACAGCTATGCTTTTCGCGTTTCATGCGATTTATAAGTTTCCGGTGACTCATTGGAGAGATAGGGAAAGTAGACGACAGATTTGCGTATCAAACTAGTAGATGTTCCTGGGCGTCTGTATAGTCAAAAGGCTTATACTATAGAACTTTTATTTATTGAGCTGACATGATCAGGGAGTTAAGACTCATTTACATGACACCGCTATAAAGTGACAGCTATGCTGTCGCGTTTCGTGGGGCGTTTATAAGAATAACCTGTTGTGGTATAAAAATATCATCAGCCTTTAAAGGTCAAGACTGGATATGGAATTCAATCGTCGACAAGGCAAATAATAGCATGTGCCTTGCCAGCCTAATGTCACTTTCAGTATCTTATCTTTTGCGTGCTATCGGTTTAAGGTTCTTTGACGTACGACTTCATTACGAATTCTGTAAGGGACACGGACAGAGTATCTCTGGCGTCACTAAGGCAGTCAGAATTAGAGCAGTTGAGATAAAATGCACGGGAGCAGTAGTACTACACTACTGCTCCCGTGCATTTCATTGCTGTTTCCTGCAGGTGGCTGGACTTGAACACGAATTTGGTTGCATTTTGGGTGTAGTCAACTCGAAATGTATCACGACTGCTCTCGTACTGTTTCAAGCAGCCCGTTTATGAAAGCCCCAAGTAATACCGCGAATAATATACTCAAAATGTAGTCGAATTATTTAATTTTACTAACTTGCGGACCGGGCTTAAGTTAAGAGATCGCATTTTAGCTCTACGACCCCTTAGCAACTAATGTAGTACTAGATAGTTATAGAGTTATATTTTAGAATAGTCTCAATATTAATGGGGCCTGTTCAACTAGGATTTGTTAAAAGAAATACACATTTTTTTAAAAGTTATTACCATGCTGTTCTGCTGCCGAATTGGGCCGGCACGTCCGTGGGGTACCTTCGTTCTAATGATACTGGCGTAAAATGACAACTATACTATTTATTTCGTTTCGTGTGGTGTGTGAGTAGTCGGTCGCGCATTGAAAGGAAGGGGAGGAAAGGAGGGCCACATCTACATGAAAGTTTTGCTGATGTCTATGAGCGCCGGAAGTCAATAAAAGGCTTCGATTTCTCACAACTTTCTTCTGGCGCAACTACAGAAAAACTAAAATGTTGACTATAGCTAAATTCAGGGTGTCGGATTTTCAAAACGGTGTGCGCGTGTATCGTAAAAATTTACGCTCATAATTATTCCCTAACGCGCCAAGAGAAATATAACCTCAAATACTTTTTTCGTTGAGATCTTACTACTATAATAAGTCCAAACATATTATTACTAACAATCGTACAATGTATTTGAAAAAACAGGTTGACGGATTTTTCGTGACGTAACGAGAGTACTGAATAAAAATAGATGGCGCAACGTGTATAGTTTACTGCACACATATCGTGTAAAACTAACAATGTTTCTTGTTTTCCTGTACTTTGGCCTAAAAATACAATGTGGCGCTGGTGAAAACGGAATGTGACACATCACATAGCGGCGACTCTGTTTCCAATTGAGTTTACATTCCGAAAACCTTTATGTGTCTATAGTGTATATAATAGGGAATTTAGCAGTGCTAAACATTAGAAGGATTGTAAAACTAGTCTTACGAATTTTGTCACGGTAAACCGCGATCAAATCAGGGAAAATAATTTTGTTGTAATGTGTATAATTTTATTGTATTTTATTGTAATGAGCAACATTCGCGTAAACTTTGTCTGAGGTAGGATCATTAATATTTTTATTTATTATTTTGTACAGGGGATAATGAGCAATTAGGTCATCGAATGCTAACTGATCATCGAGGCCCAGATATCTGAAGCACCAGAGGTTTTGCAGAAGCGTTGCCGATCTTTTATAAGTAAATCTTTTCTAGAAGATTCCTAAGTCCTATGGATATGAAAACAGCGAAGGGGGTATCCGATCACATCAGCTTAGGTCGCAAGTTATAATGCTATGTGCATTATTCCTGGGTACAAGCATACCACACATTAGGAACAACTGAAGCCCACATTTTATTTGGTTTTAAATTATTACTCATGCAGAATCCTTACTATAATATATTGTAGAAGGTGAAAGGATAAGGAAGAGAGATACTCACATACAAATTGTGTGCAGTGACTAGTATCGCTCTTAACCAGAAATCGCAAAGGTCTTCGCTAGTGCGATGAACTGTAGAGGCGAGAGCAATAGCGCAGCCAACCAGTAGTAGGTCCATCCGCGAAAATCGCTCTCTTTCCATTCGCACGTGCCATTGTGTTGTTTTAGTCACCGTCACTTTCTCGGTCGTCAGTACGTCATAAACCAGTGTCGATATTGTGCTTAGTTATGTGATGCTCGTTAAATTTAGATTTAATTTATTACAACTTTTTTACGTTAGTTTCTGATTTTATGTTAAGTATTAAATTGTAACTAAATTGAACATTCGTCTTGTTAATATTCTTGCAGGTAGGATTGAATTTATTAAAAAAGGCATTTCTGGTCTTGACATCAAGATCAGAATTGGGATTCTTACCTTAATTTGCCCACTTTATTGAGTTAGTATTATACATTTTGACATAATAACTCTAGACAGTGTCAATAGATGGTTCGTCTATTTCCTTTTTATTTATTTTCTATTTATGCGGATACCGTCGACTTTAGTTTAATTTACAAGCAAATCTTTGCTTTGTTTGTAGGTCAATTTGAATGTTAGCTGGCCACAAATTTGAAAAATGTTTTGATAAGCAGAGGTAGGAAACAGTATGCATGGATGATTAACTTGTGTAATACGGTGGTGTCTAGTACTCATGGCGACATTATTGTAGCTGTTATACAGGACATACCTGTCGATGTACTGATTGACAGCGGGTCAACTATTTCTTTGATTTCGTCATAGGTTCTGAAACATTTCAAGTATTCGCGTAGCCCTGCATTGCAATCTGGAGGAGGAGAGCACCGCATACGTTACGTTTACGGTGGAGATTGATGGTTCTACTCTTGATGTCAACTTATTTATCGTGTCCTCCGAACGCATACAGATTTCAATTATAGTAGGTACAGATATATTGAATAGAGAGGGAGTACGTATATCCATAATAGGGATTCATTTATTGCTTACGAGGAATTGATAGTATACAAATATGTTGATGACGATTCAAACTGATATTCCATTTCCAATTAACACATCTTTCGTAGATAGCGAATTAGAGAGATTATTTAAATGTTCTCTGATTGTATGTCTACAACTGCGAAATACACGGTACGTATATGGTCTATGACTATCAACTTGAATTCGAATACGCCTACATATTATCGACCGGATCCACTCTCATATGCTGATTATCTTTGCGTCCGCGGAATTATTAAATATTTATTGGATAAGGAAATTATTGAGAAGTCGGAATCAGACTATGCTAGTCTTATTAGTTTAGTCAAAAGGAAGGAACTGATAGAGTGTGCGCAACCTTTCTAAAGTTGAATTAGATTAATGCTAAAGACCATTGCCACTTATAAATAGTTATCTACATCGGTTTGAACATAGTAGGTACTATAGCGGTCTAGACATGGCAATAGGTTTCCATCAGATCGTTCTGAATAAAAAATTTGTACCACTCACAGGGTTCGTTACGCCAGATTCTCAATTTTTGAAGATGCCATTTGGTTTAGCAAATGCTTAGATTGCTTATCAGTGTATCATTAGAAAAATCCTTCACAAACTAATTGTAACAGGTAGAATCCTCGTTTACATAGATGACATATTAAGTAAGAGTCAAACCATATATCAGGGTCTTCATTTGTTAAAAAAGTGCTTGATACGCTTTTCCATTAATTTAAAATTTTGAATACTTGGGACGCACTACAAATGAGGGTCATGTTAGATCGCGTCATGGTAAAGTCAGAACTCAGATTAACTCGAAATTATTTGAAGAAAGCCGTTTCTGTTCCTGATATCAAGAATATAATAATAATAACAAAAATATTTGTAGACCTGTCACCTTTTGACATTTTCCTGCGGTAAAAACTGTGAGGTCTCGTATTACAGGGGTGATTTCGGTCATTGGTGGTTACGAAAGAGGGAGGCTCAACTCGTTAACTGCCAACAACCTGAACCTCAACCCGTGCTTTGGCGCCCGGTCGAGGCTGAATGGCTGGAGGGTATTCAGTTTCAATGGCGCCTCTATCCGTCCACCATCGTACGGAAGAGTTCGGCCCCAATCCTAATGGGGCTATATCAATATGCTTTTTGTAATAGTAGCGGAGGACAAACGAGCAATTGGAGTCTTCCTATACAAAAATACCGATGCTTTGCCTTCCTTTTCACCTCGCCCCAATAGGCCGCCGGCTACTCACAAACCGCATGAAACTCGACATCATAGGTGTGACTTTTCAGTGGTATCAAGAGAGCGAGAGGTACCTCCCCGGTCGTGCTGGTCCAATTCCGTTGCATAGGAGGATGAACTGTCATGCACCATATACTTCACTACCTCCTCCTATGCAGCATGGTACTATATCTTACTAAAATGAATAAAAGGAGCAAGGAGTTTGGTACCCGGGTAGGTCCCAGAGAGGGAGAATCCGAATCCTCCGCTATGGCGGAAGGCTGCCCCATGACGACAGACGCACAAAAATTGATAATCGTTGACCCGGGAGTCGAGGAGTTGGAATCTGAGGCAGAGAGAAGATTAGCTGTTACCAGCGAATTGATTGAAGAGTACCAAACTGAAAAGGCTGAATTTTTCAAAGATTCAAAAGGCGGCCTAAACTGTGCATGTCATTGCAGAATCTCCTGTGGTCCGCATGGAGGCCGAAAAAACCCACCAACTTAGAACAGACAATGAATGTCTCTAAAAAGAGGTCGATAATCTCAGAGAGCAGGTGAGTGCGTACGGTACGGAATTCGTAGAAGTGAGGAAGCGAGCATAAAGTACCGCTATCACTCCTTCCTGTCCGATGCCAAAGAAGCAATTACAAACATTGGAAGTAACTTGCGGCAATCGAGACCAGCGTTTTGACACAAATTAACCTCGTCCACTTCTGGCGGCACATAGGATTATGGCCTAAAGGTCAGAAAACAAAGCTGTAGAAACACGGATCGCGGATAATGTATGATGATAGCTGATGTCCGTCCCCCAGCATGTTCAGCCTTAATACGGGGTTGCTTCAAAGCAATTAAAGATGGTAGATGCGACGAAGTAAGTCCCGCCATCTATAATCAGTCAATCGCCGTCAGCGCGTCATTGATGACGCGCACGTCCATGTCGTGCGCAGTGTCAAGTACTAAACATAAATAACATTGTAATTAGTGAAATATTATATGTCATCCAAAACCAATGGGATGTTATAAACCAAATAAGTTTGGTACAAACTTGTGTTAGTGCATTCAGTGCTGATGATATCACATAAGCAAAAAACCTATTGTTTGAGTGCTCCAATAAGAGAAGATCTCATAGAAAAAGAGATGAAAAACCCCAGCGGAATCTGGAGTACATAATTACGATGTTCCGGGACTTAGGCCATAATGAATTTCCAATATTCGTTATTAGAAATATTAACAAAATACCTGCAGTTCATGTCGATCATAGCGATGTATTCAAATTGTTAAGGGACTTTTTAGTTAAGCAGAAAGAGATAATCGGGATTAAACGAAACTATGCTACTTTGAACGAATTTCGAGTTTTAAAGCAGGACTAGGAAAACATCAAAACAGCGTCATTTGTAAATAAATTGGAAAGTGTGACGAGGAGGGTCCCACCGGGCCGACATAGTAGGTAAGCATGATAGCGGGCCTCTTAAACTAGTACACATTCCCGAAACCGTGCAAATACCAGTTGGAGGTGAATATTGTGAGGCGAGTAATTTGTTGAGTAAACACGACATAGTCAAAGAGCCTGCGAACAAAAGTACATATGTATCATCTACCACTAATGCAGATATACCCAAGACATTATCCAGTCCCGTTGGCAGTAAAATTACGTCAGCTCCTGGCCCATGAGCGGACTCATACGCTGAAACGTAAAACTTACGCTGAGAAGGTTAGTGTAGAAGGAGTATGGAAGGATATACAGCCCAATGAACAGTGGAAGTTGGTACAAAGAAGAAGTTATAGAAATAGGTTAGAAACAGCCAAGTGTGACGCGCTTACTGAAATACACATAAAATTTAAAGTGACGGACTCAAAAGTAGCATTGTTTATAAATAATGTTGATAAAAGTACAGAATCCGATAACATCAAAAAATATATTTTAAATAAAACAAGTGCGGAAGTAGCATTGGAAAAGATACAGGGTAAACATATACAGCAACAGCGATTATAGTTATATATCGTCATCCATTATCCATCCATCCATCATATATAAATATTGATCCATTTATGAGTTCTTTAAATGATACACTTACCCCGTCATCAAGCTTTAAAAATATCGTTTTCATAGGCGATATCAATATTGATATCAGTGTTGGTTGTTCATTGCAGTACTTAGATGTGTACCAAGGCTTGTTGGCATATCATGGTTTACTAGCGACTCATAATTGGATAACAAAAACTATAAGCGGAACATGTCTTGATCATATATTTTTAAAACCAAAAATGCCATCCGCTATGTACATTATGCATTCCTCTATTACTGACCACAGTACAATTATCCTAACTATTGAAACGCCGCCTCAGAAAGATAAAGATCTCTATGTTGGAGTAATTGATAGGGTTGATATGGAGAGGGTAAGGAGTGATCTAGACTAAATAGATATGGAACCTATCTGTCAAAGTCAAAATGCCAATACAGCATTAAATTATTTTATACAAAAATACAACAGCTTATTTCAAGAAACCGTGAAAACATAAAATGAACAACAATTTTAAAACCATGTATCACTTCTGGCCTTCTTCGTTACATTAAGAATAGAGATCGATTACATGTTAAATCTAAAAGGAATTCCAATAATGAAACATTAAAAATAACATATACTCGTTATCGAAATTTTGTTGTAGTATTAAAAAAAGTCAAGATTAACTATGAAAGAATGGGGGAAATAAAAATAAGAAACAACGGAGAACAATCAAAAATGAAACAAGTACGAATCAAGAAAAGAGTCTTCCAAAAGAGCTTCTAACAATTACAAATGATCCTATAAGATCGGTTGACAATTTTAATCCATTTTGCTTAAATATATGAAGAAGTTTAGCAGAAAATATTAAAAATACCTTCGCCACTGGTACTTTGAATGTTGGTAATAAAGTTATAAATCACTAATTTTTCTTGTTAAAGCAGTACAGTACAGTTGTACAGGAACTTCAAAGACTCATTAAAGACCTTAAAACGAATTGTGCTATAGGTATCGCGTCAATTTCTATTGAACTCCTTAAATACAACGTCAAACTTGTCTCGTAACCTTTCACTCATATTTTCAATCTTTACATTAATCATGGAATATTCCCGATTGAATTCAAAAAGTCACAATTTTTTCCTATATTGAAGAAGTGTAAAAGAGATGTGATACAAAAATACAGACCTATTTCTATTCTGCCGGCTATCTGTAAAGTACTGGAAAAAAATCCTTAAGGATAAGAAACTATTATCCGATTATCAGTTAAGTTTTAGACGCAAACGCTCAACTATCGACGCTGCTCATAATGTAGCAGATTATATACCTACTAATTAAGATAACAATAATAAATGTATTTTTTTTTTATAGATCTTTATAGATTTGTCCCGAACTTTCCACACAGTGTGTATTTCCCTGTTGATTGACAAGCTTAAATCTTACGGAATAAGAGGAAAACAACTTAAATTATTTAGAGAATATTTATCGGAGCGTACTCAATCAGTGAAAATAGGCAATAATAAAAGTCGTGACCTACGAGTTACCTATGGTGTTCCACAGGGCAGTAAATTGGGCCCAATCATTTACTTAATTTTCGTAAATGACCCTTACTATTAACCATAACGTCAGGAAAATAATTTCATATGCGAATGATAGAGCTCTCATTTTCAATACCAATAGGTGGAAGGAGGTATACTTACTCGCTCAAAAACTATTAGGTAGGGTACACAACTGGCTCCAAGAGAACTACTTAACCATAAATGCAGATAAAACTAAATATATGACCTTTTCCATTAAATAAAATTCTATTAATAACAATTTAAATGTTAAAATTCATTATTGTTAGCCAAGGCGCATAAACCAACATTATTGCAACTTTCATACTCTAGAAAGAGTTCGTCTTTAAATAATAATAATCGATCATAAACAACATTTTAGAGAACACGTGGATGTAACTACTTTAAGCGTAAGAAGGCTTCCCCTACTTTTAAAACACTGCGGCACATTGTAGAACCATATGTAATGAAACAAACATATTTTGCGCTATGACAATCATTGATCACTTATTGTATAACAGCATGGGGCTGCATAAAACTTTTTTTGTTTGTTTTGCATAAAACTTATCTAAGGAAAATAGAGACTGCTCAACGTGTAATTATAAAGATATGTACTTTCAAATCCTACCAATACCCAACTAAGCAACTATATGCATTATTTGAAGTGTTAACTGTTCGGCAAATATTCATCCTATCTGTAATACTAAAACAACACACTCCTTCCTCTTCAAATTTAAAACTTGTCTAAAAGAAGAAACTTTGATGTCTGTGGTAAATCACAAGTTACTTGGGTGATATGCTTTACCAGTTACCAGTTTATTCATAGATTTTTCCCTTTTCTGGGCCCTCATACCACAGAAAAATCAGTAAAAACACACACACACTCACACACACATTTTCGTCGTTCTTTATTATATCATATGTATATATTCTTACGTTGTCCATGTAAATTGTCTCCAACGACTCTGTGAGGGCCTGGAAATTTGTAACACAGATGACATTTGTAGTTTGAAGTCCAGTCCCTCACAAGAGTTTTCCATTTGTAAACAACATATTTTAAGAAAAATGTCTTGTACCCGTGTGTAAACATTTGTGAAGGAAAATAAATAAATATTATCATTATACGTGAATACGATGCTTATAAAGTGTAGGTACCTAAAAGTAAACTGCCCATATTTATGGATGTGAAACTGTGGCCAAACGGTGTATCTTTTAGGCGTTTCGTCTACCGTTTCCGATGGGGCGTAGATGCTAATAATGAATGAACTATATATTACTAAAATGGATAGGTACAATGGAAGATTAAAACTTAACAACGGTATGTTAAAGCTAGCCAGTTTCAATTGTAGGTCTTTAAAACGAGCGATAGACAGTGCAAGGACCCTTTGTAACTCAGTCGATGTAGTTGCATTGCAAGAAACCTGGTTGTTCCCTCATGACCTCACATACCTCAACAGCATTCACTGCGACTTCGGTTCCACGGGTACCTCGGCTATCGACACGAGCATGGGCATCGTGCGCGGCCGTCCACTTGGAAGTGCCGTAATGTGAGATTGTGCGCGATAAGGTGCGTATTACATGAGCACAATATTTTATTTCTCTCTGTATATATGCCGATTCATGCGCCGGACAACCTTACGGACTCTACGGAGTGTCTAAGTGAAATAAATGCAATCACGGATGATTGTGGAATCAGTATCGTGTTTATGTTGGGGGATTTTAGCCCATCCAGGGGAGTTATTCTTTAATGAGATGATGGAATATTGTAATGAACAAAGACTAGTACATACCCGGACTATGAATGAATATTAAATAATAATAAAGGAAATGTATTACGGGGGTGGAATACGCATGTACGCTCCGGCTCATATGGAGGCTCGTCGCTGTTTTCAGGCCTGGTTGTACGCGGGTAGGCCAAGGTGTGGAGTTTCATAGTATGATATGCTAAACGCGTAGGTAATTTAAAACAAAGTAAAATTCTGTCAAAACAATGCGGAACAAATAAAAATGGATATACTGGCAACATCGTATAAAGCCAAGCACTTTAGTAAATTCTGGCTGCATACAGGCAAACGAAACGGAAGAGCAGACCTTCCTTTGGAAGTAGGAGGGATAAGTGGCTCCCATAACATTACCTATATGTTCAGAGAACATTTAAAAACTGAACCGCTACGAAGTACATGCTGCACGATTGCTTAAGATGCTGTATAATCTCTGTTGTAGCCATAGTTTTCTCCCAGATAATATAATGATGACGGTGATCTGCCCCATCATTAAAAATAGGACAGGCAATGTCGCGGAATCCAATTACAGGCCTATATCATTGGCAATGATCACAGCGAAAGTGTTGCACAGTTTGCTTGATGCACATTTATTAATTATTTATCCACGATGCGCAATTTGGCTTCAGGCCCGATCTTTCCATTGAAAGCGCAATAATGTGCCTCAAGCAGACTGTGAGATACCACCCACAGAGAAAAACGTATACGCATGTTTTTTGGATTTGTCTAAGGCATTTGACCTGGTTCCCTATGCACAAATAGGCCAGAAACTACGGAACTAGTCGACCCTGAGACCGGACATTGGCGCTCTGTTCCTGTATTAGTACGGCAACCAATCAAGTGTGGTCAGATGGGGTGATGCACTGAGCGACCCACACAGACTGTCAAGCTCGCGTTGTTTAGACCTCAACTCATTTAACCTCAACGCTATAAATATACTGGACGTTTGAAAACGTTTATCTTTCTATATATTTATTTTCTTTTCCAACGACAATATAAATCTTTTACACGGCTTAAAACAGCGGTTTGAAAACGTTTATCTTTCTATATATTTATCTTCTTTTCCAACGACAATACAAATCTTTTACACGGCTTAAAACAGCGGTTTAATATCGGCATAGCCTATATCGGAGCTAGTCACCGTCAGCTGTGTCTGTGTATCGCACATCGGCAAAATCCTTTCACAGTGAATATTTCACTTAACATATACTTGCGCTTGTAACATACATTTCTCCTTTTCATCACATATATTAGTTGGCGCACAAATATTTCGCTTTGAAGATATTGTACATGTTTTGTATTATTCGATATTGACATTCGGTCGTAATATATTTATAATGTCCTTGGCACTTTTTTTTTTGTAAAGACAAACGAGAAGTCCAGGTTATCTTCTTCTTGTGGACACGCTCTTCAATTTGAGGTTGGTGGCCGTTACAGCCTCTAAGGCCATTGATATTGAGGCACTAAGAAAGTATATGGTCTTACCCACTTCTGAAAAATCTGGCTGATTGGTTTTACAGCTGTGTGAGATTTGGAAGCAAACTGCGGCCTGGTAGTTGGCACTTACTAAACTTTTTTTTAGCAGCTTAGCAGACTAAGTTTCTTATTACGCTTGTGGTCAAAATATTACAGTTTCCTTGTCTTAATGGTAGGTTGTCGTGTATTATAATGCAAAAGTGTGTACGCGAGAACCATTCACTAGTTACTTTTTCAGCCCGAGGGAAAAGTTAGGACAGTTTTATGCTTTTCCCTAGGGCTCCCAGAGAGCATATCGGGCACTGTAAGTGGTTGCCACTCTCAATCCTGGCTAGATCAGCGGCGGTGGGATCGAGTTGTCAAAAAAATAACTACTCTCTTGCTTTCCTGTTATGAAGAGCCGGCAAACCGTTACGATCGAACAGAAAGCACGCGTAGAACAAAAAAATTAACGTGCTCTCCGAGGCGACCTATTGATGCTACTTAGCAATATAAAATATGGACTGATTCTTTGGGTTCCATATCGAAAGTATAAAACAGGAAGGGTCCTATTTTATTATTTTGGAACTAGTTATCTGTTTGGTGATAGGACTAAGACTTCGTTGGCAATATGTCTGTCGCCAGGTTGTATCTCATAAACCGTGACAGCTAGACAGATGATATTTTAAAAGATGAAGTATTTCTTTTGCCGCTTTAATAACAAATAGTAAAACTGGTTTAATATCATAATTATAACTTTAAAAAAAATATTATTGCGACGCTTACATGTATAGTTCGTTTCGTACAAAATGCCCGCATATTATACGAGTCGTCGATTTGTCAACTCACATTTTAAAGAACAGTTGGTACGGTCCTCAGTATGCAAGTCCCACTCACATTTAGCCAGTTTTTGAATTTGAATAACACTTTATGCTCCCCGAGAATTGACACTGGGGCCTCACGAAATGCTCATACGCAGAGATATTCATTATCATCATCATTAGACGGACGACATCTACTGATGGACGTAGGTATCTCCCATAAGGCGCCATAGGCCACGGAGCCAGATACATCTAGCGGCTACTTGCCACCTTAAGCAAGTCGTCAATCTAACACTCCGTCTTTCGGTGCGGGGCTGCCACACGAGAACCTTTCTACTCCAGTGGTAATCGGTTCTGCGAGCAATGTGGCCTTCTTGTTACTACTTTAGCTCTGATTCTCTGGGCTATGTCGGTTACTCTAGATCTCGTGTGGCCTTCAGAACTTCGGACCGTATCTCGCCGAGAAATATAGAGATATTCACAATCAGTTAAATATAGAAACTATTCATCACTATACAACTTCATATTTGTATATTATGAGATGCTGTGGATAAAATCTCTTATAACATACTAAATAATCCATTGAGATGCCTAAGTGATGGTCTATTCATATGCTCATATTCAGTCAAATAAAGAAATTTTCACCCCAAAAGTTTAAAAACCTTTTTATTACTTATAGAATTCTCAGTCTTTTTGGAAATATTATATTATCCACTGTTACCATTGTGTCAAAATTTTATATTCTATTCACATGTGAGGGAGAATTGTATAGATTGATAGTGATAAATAAAAAAAAAAAGTTTGTCTTCATAGTTTAACTCTCGCTTACCCAAAGCGAATAGTCCGGATTTTGATGACTGCTAACGCTCCTAGCCATTCGCAAAATTTGTTGACGTGCTGCCCTAACGTGCTCCCGCGTCTATTCCAATGAACCAAAAATACCTGGCCGAAACGATGAACTTAAAAAAGAGATAGACAAACAAAATTTATTACATTATATTCTATGATTTTTTTGAAAATAGAACGCCAAATTTGAATTTATTTGAATTTGTCTGGTCCTCCAATTGAAGTCACGGATCCGGCCATGACCAAAAAGATCCAAAAAATCGTTTTGAACTTGACTTCACGCGCCAATTGCGCGTGAAGTCGTTTCAGAAAGCAGAGACGGTAAACATTTCCTATGAACGCGCTTTTAGCATATTACACCAACATTTGCGAATGAAAAAGCTATGCGCGCGATGGGTACCGCGTCTGTTCACCATGTGAACCAAAAGCAACGTCGGGTGGACGATTTGACGGAGTGCTTGGCGCCGCTTAAGTGTGATACTAACGAGTTTTTGCGACTTCCACTTATTTCCGAATCTCAAGAAGTCATTGTAGCAGTAGACGAGTTTTTTGAGAGGTTAGAGAAAACATTTTATCAAAATGGTGTAACGGCATTGGAGAAGCACTGGACTAAATGCTTCGAGTTAGAGGGAAACAAAGTTGAAATATAAAATTGTCTTAAATAGATTGTTAAAGTTTTCTTTGTCATTCCTGATACTTATCAATCGCCCCTTGTATATTACTTTGATTTATTTGGTCTAGTTGTGTTAGTCCCATTGTGACTAATGATTATAACAAACGAATAAAACGACGTGTTACTAACTAGCCGCAGGTATAATTGGAAGTGCAAATGATTTTATTAAAAATAAAAATATAAAAATACTCTTTGAAACGTCAGCACGACTTTGTCAAACGAAGCAGTAAGTACATATTATATTTTCACATTGTACATTGTTATATGTGTGAATAATTTAGTTACGAAGGGCTAGTGGAAGATACGAGAAAACTGTTGGTATCAATTAAACGTCGGGTACGTGGCACAGTTGGCTGTCATCCATCACGCTGGGGCCGGCGGCTGACGCGGACAAATGAAGTGCGATTTGATCCGCCGCCACTGATCCTACTTTCATTCACATCTTATGCAGTCAGTAAGAAAAACAAAGAGCCCAGCTCATTAGGACGGCTAAAAAGTCTTATGTTTTATTCAGACACGGTTAGAGGAAAACGCTGACCGAAGGAAGTAATTTAACTTTTAAACGAGTGACAATTGTTCTATCCAGTATTCTATAATGTAACTAAGTTTATAGTTTGAGATTTAAATTATTTTATTTTAACCTGGATAGTTTTGGATTACTTATATTTGATTTGGAACTAGTTATCTGTTTTTCATTCCACGAATCTTTGCAGTTGTTTTAGATTTTTATGTTGAACGAATGAAATAATTTTTAATATTTAAGTGAAAGGTTATAAGAGGAATCAATTGTCAATATTTATGTGTAATATTTATCGAGCTGTATAATGGTTAAACATACGGCCGAAAATAGATTTGGTAACTAAAACCTTTCCTAACGTTACACATTTGGATTAAAACAAGCAGTGAAATCGTTCACTGTGAGGTAGTCTTTAAAAAAAGACAAATATGATAATGAGCTTGTTCTGTTACATTTTTGGAGTGAGCATTAAATGGACTTGTTCACTAAAGCCAAAACCATAAGGAAAAGGCGTTTCATGGAACACTACTTTAAAAAACTATGAAATGCATAGAAAGCTGTTACATTTGCTGATAAAAACTGTAATATGGGTAAGAGCTAAACACTTTTATAAAATAAAAGAAAACTGTTAATCTTCTTTGTATATATATACAACAATGCAATCCAATATCAAGTAATATATATACTGACTATAATATTCAATTAGCATCCTGTACTTTTCGTGGCCATTTATTTCATAGAATAATTTACCTAGCCGCTGTGGTTAACGAATCAAATAGGGTATATACCTAATCTTGCCCTTATTATATTAACAAAGAAAATAAATATTTTTTAATTACAAGTGACATTTGTTATTTTACTAAAAATATAAAAAGCTCATTCGAAGTGGTCTCCATTGGCTGCAATGCAGTATTTTACATGTTGAGGCCTGTCATCAATAGAAGCACGCACTCCATCCATGAGGAAATTCTTCATTGTCAATCGTGTCGATTGTTTAAGGGACTCAACTCAAAGACTCAAGACTTATGAGGTGCGGAGTAAGCCACACTATCTTAAACTGGCACATTCGTTTATAAGCAGATTGGGTGGACCAAGCTTTATGACCCTGCGCCGAGTCTTGCCGGAAGGACCATATTTGGTTTATGAACATGGTGTTATTAATGGGCTTAAATACCTAATATTTCAAAAAACCGATGTTCTTCCTTCATATCTAACACCCCACCGAACCATCACTGACTTCGGATAATGCCCATGTAGCACTCTGTCGGTGAATGAGGAAGCTTCTTTACTCAAGTCATTTTGTTCTTTAAAATGTTGCTCAATTGTAAAAAAAAATATCTCGTCCATAAACCTAATTTTTGCAACCCATCTACAACACTACCTCTCACATTTTAATTACTTACACGAGTACCCATCAACCCAAGTTTATTTATTAACCGTAGCGGTTAATGAATAAATTTCTTCCGTGACATTAATGGCCCCTAAAATTTTACCTTCAAAGTTTGAGGTTACGTTTATAATTTAGGTTAACGAAAACTGTATACTGACTTTGTTACTTATAGGTAACGTAGACAGTAAGGTCGTTTAATGTGGACTTAATTTACTTAACGTCAAGAGGCCCGTGACACTAATTTAATTAGACCTAGATTATGATCGCTTTTATACGTAATCCAATAGCAATTTCGTCAAGTGTTTCAGAATAATTTACGTGGAGTTTTATTTTAATTCGACGTGGAGGGTCGAAATTTTATTAAGTATATGTCAGCTTGACAAGTATTTTGATACAGAACATCCACACTTTTGCGGCCACTGTCATCGTCGTCGTAATTATTAATGACTATTTTGTGCTCTGCAGCATCACATTCATATCCTAAGCGCATGTGTTACTGTCATATCAATTATTACTCAGAGTAAAAAAGTGAAACTATTTTATTCCCGTTTTTATTATAAACAAAACTGTGCCAACATTTCTTCCAAATCTCACTCTGATAGTGAAGTCCACCTTTTAGTTCACCCGCTATAAACATGCATATATTTTATTTCTTCAAATTAATTCTTTGAACAAAAAAAAAAATACCACTTCATATCGATGTCATTTTATAAAATTTGTTATATCTATTTAATATACAATTTCTTCTTGATATTATTGCCAAATTTAAAAGATGACTATTGGAAAATGTACTTATTTCATTACTTTTTAACATCTTATCC
>JAFELO010001463.1:229161-247273 GCA_017140195.1 Eumaeus atala
AAATTCTGTATGGTTGAACGCGATGATAAAACAGGGACAGCCTGTCCAATTTGAACAATTATTTCAGTGTTAGATAGCCCATTTATCGAGGATGGCTATTTGCCATGTACAGCACATGGCAAACGAGCGATCAGAGCCTTTTGATGAATACCGACGGACATGGACATCCGAACTATTTTTATGCTGACTCACTCTTTAATGTTATATCAAGAGAAAGCTCGTGGCATCATTTTCGTATTGGAAAGAAAAAAAAACTATTCAATTATAATTTGGTGATGGCAGATATCGTGCGCCATCATACCGTCCTCCACGTCGAGAAAAGGAAAAGAGTGTCATTTCTCCGACACCGATCACACCTTTAGTCAAAGATGACAGATATACATTTTTAATGTTTAAGTAGCAAAAACAGAATTGCTATAACGCGTTACTTTCCTCCTCCTTTCCAATAGGCCACTGGCTACTCGCAAACCGAATGGAAAATAACGGCGTAGATAGCTGTCATCTTACTACGGTATCATGTTAGCGAGAAGTGCGCTATAACTAAGAGGATCCGCGTAAATGGGTTGCGCATGAGAAACCGCGGGCAATGCTACTTTCTAATAATGTACTAGAATTATAAGTAAGTAGAAACTTTATTCAGGACAATTATATATAAACTGCTACACATTTCATTACTACATAGCTTCTTAAGTTCTAAAATACAATTACACAGCACGTTTAAAGGGTAGATAGTTACCCAGAAAGACAGTACAAAAAAATATATGTAAGAGGGTAACAGCACAAAAATAAAAAGAGCAAAAAATTAAACAAATATAAATAAAATTATTATAGACAGTAAAGGAGCCTTTCAATGGTCAGATGTCACAAGTTATTAGAAGTACCCGAAGAATTATAATTATTTAGTTGTTTCTTGCTGCTGTATAGTTTTAGACTTGATTATGTTTTCAACTGGATAGAGATAATAACCTAGCATTAAATCCTTATTGAAATCTTGATGTTAATTTCAATAACCTCATGGACCATCCTTCGAAGGAATCGGTGTTCTTAATGAGGATTTGTGCTCTATCCAATCCTATGTACTGACTGGGACCTACTTCAGCATTCTGCAGTGATCATGGTTGCTTTCTGGAACGTAAAAGTAGTTTTATTGTAAAACGGACAAAGGAGCCAAGGTGTGCACCCTTTGGAACAATTTTGCATTAACAATGGTGAGCCTTACAAATGAGATTTCAAGAATTTAATGCAGAAGCGACGTGGCGTTTCGGTGTATAATGATATACGAAAACAGTTTCTGAGACATTTGTAAGTAAAACGTATTCAAAACCGACACGACGAGTATATGCGCTTCTGAATTTAGCATTCCCACCAACGCGAACTGCGAATTTTAAGTAAGGAATGCTGAATCATCTTTGAAAGTGATAAAAAATTTATATTATATTGAAATTGAGGATAAATTCATATCATCTTACAAATAACTTTCATAGCCGTCATTTGAATGGAGATATTTATGAGTGTTGTATGATATCTCCAGAGACTCGAGTTCAAAGAGATAGCCCCACTTAGCGCATCCTTTTGATCTCTGTCGACCATGAAATAAGAAGTAATTTTTGTATATTTTAAGTGTAATTGAAATACGATTCTTACTAGCGGGGTAAAGTAGGATATTATTTAATGTGTGTTATGGATGCCTACAACAAGATTTTTATTTATATACTGGGCCTTTTTGTGCATAAGTAATTCAATTTAACTTCGACTACGAAAAAAAATTACAACATGAAATTGAGAATGGGAAATAAAATTTCAATGAACTCCTTGTACAAATAAGGAGAAATGCTTTCTTTCATTACACGATTTTGAATTATAAACATGTGTATAAATTATTTCATTATGTTACTTTGGGGTAATTATTTCTTCATCTCCTTCTTACTTCGTATAAAATCAAAGGAAAACAAACGGATCGGTCAAGGAAAACAAGGAGCTAGTGGCATGCTGCTTTGCAATGGAATTAGGCAGCCAAGACCGGGGCTCCTCCCACTCACATGATGCCACCATACTGACATCTAAGGTGTCGCTTTTTATGCTCATTTATTGTTTAAATTGACATATTGGATCTGTATAATGATCATTTATGTTTGTCTCGGCGGCTAAGTTTAAATTGAGGGTTGGCAACGCGCCCATGTCTGAGAAGATACCCACAATAAACTTTGCTGGGTACCTATCATTCCTCTGGTTGTGACTATTACTTCACAAAAGTTCCTTAAATTTAGAGTAACTGATTCCATTACAATTTTGTCATTTACAAAATCCATTATAATATATTTAAAAAAAAATTATATGAATTTCTCTTCAACGATAGCTTTAAAATTATTAATTGACAAATCTGTTTGTGAGTAGCCAGTGGTCCATTATTAAGGAGGAGGAAAGGAGGGCATAGTAATTTTGTGGATGTTTATAAGCATCGGTGGTCGTAAAAAAGCTCGGATTTCTCGTTTGTCACCTATATAATTAAACACGCTGGTAAACTGAGTCTGGCTATAAATACTGTTTCAAAAAAATACATATATGAATTTGGAATCTGTCAATTAATACGATTGCTCATTCAGTTTTTTCATTTTGGCACCAATAGGTCATACAAAATTTTGCGATATTAAAATGATAACGAGAACATAATCGCTGTAAATGCATTACACAATGTAGGTATGGAGCCAAATGTAATTTTTGAAACTCTCTTGTGTACCGGGCTGTTAATAAGTACAATGTGTCTTCCTCTGTTTGTTCTATCACAAACAGAGGAAGAGAAAGATCTGGCCGTCCAAGTATTTGTACGGAAAAAAATTGCTGATCAAAGCAGCAAGGGAAAGAATTCGAAGAAATCCCGTCCGAAAGCAAAAGATTTTATATAGGAAAATGAACATAGGACCTAGCACCACGTCGTGTAGTTTAAGAGATGACTTTGGACTTGTACACTATACAAGAATACCCTACCCTATATAATAATAATAAAGATGGATAGGGGAAATCGAAGCATCTACTGAAGCGCTACGCAAAGGGATGTCACAGAAAGTTTTTGGTTACGGATGAGATTTTTTTTACAATTGAGTAACATTTTAACAAAAAAAATCACCGTATTTACGCTCAAAGCTCTAAGGAAGCTTCCCAATTAGTCGACAGATTGCAACGTGGGCATATCTGTCTTCAGTGATGGGCTGGTGGGATGTACGGTGCGAAGAAGTGACTGAGCCATTTTTTTGTGAAAAAGTTATCAAAACATCGGCACCAATGTAGCAAGATATCATTCTTGAGAAGGTAGCAAAGCGTCTTAATGACACCAAGTTCAACAATCAAGCATGGTCCTTCCAGCAAGACTCGGCGTCGGGTTACAAAGCTTGGTCCACGCAGTCTTGGTTTGAAGCGAACATCTCGAACTTCATCAGAGCTGAAAACTACCATTCACCTAACTAATTAACTAATTGTCTTATATTTGTGTATTAAACTAACAATTTTTAATTTCTTTGTTACAATATTAATGGCGACTCTAGGCATATCATTCGTATTATGTGCGCATTTGTATTTATGTGGTTTATGAGGACCCCATACTTACCGTTTGGGGTACATTGGAGGGGAGGAGGATAGGAGGATAGGAGGGGAGATCTACATAATGTCAACGTCTGTGAGCGTCGCGAGTGGTCAAAGGATTCCGACTACTCGTTTGCACCCCTATATAATGAAAAAAGTGGTGCCTGTGTTATAGTGATTTAAGTTTGAAATCTTGTATGAAAATTATATGTATGTTTGTGGGCGGCGGTAGTCGTGTCTAGGTTTCGATTACTTATTCTCTCCTTACTGTAAAAAGTCTATATAGGTGGTATGAGTTTTTAGCGTAATGCTCATATTGGAATGATATAAAATGAGACATTCCCATTACCCATGGTAGCGGTAATGTGGTAATGAATATCAATGTAATTTGTCCATTTGATTCTGTGTTTGACGGTAAGCCTAATTAATTAGTCCGGAACTACGTAGAATTACCCAAATTAATGTTTTAACCTTATTGAAATATTATGATTAATTTAGATTTGGACATTATACTAATTGAGATATTTATTGCTAATTGAAATTTTCATCAGTACGATATTATAAGTTTTAACTGAGTCGTTTAAAAAATAACCAATTCCTACTTCTCCCATACATATTGTTTAATCCCTTGTACTGTGTACCGAGCTTGATCGATCCAGTAAGGTGATCAGTCAGTCTGTCAATGAGTCAAAATTAAGTTGCTTTATATAGGATCCCTTTTTAAACACCAGCGAGCTATTAGAAGTGGACAGCCCACATGACAGCTTACAAGTTTTGTTCTGCTACTTTCGTCACGCATCGACAGAGATTAATAAAAAAAAATAGTTTGCATGTGCTTTCGTGGTATTTATAAGTGCATGGTGGTACTTGAAATGCGAATGAGCTGCCTCGTGTTCGAATAGGCGGGGCACGCAGATTTTATAACATCGAGGCAGACAATTAATTTAATATTTTATTTTGTATGACATAAAAAACTTATTTGAAATAAATAAATAAATAAAATTGTGATCGATACCGTAACATTAATTTAAAAAGCGTGTGTTCAGTTTTGGACTAAAACACTGATCACGAAAATATTTATAAAATGAAGCTCACTTAATTAATTCCCAAATTAATTTAAAATTTTCTCATCTGTCGTTCAGAAGTTAGAGGGATGACGACGTAGACAACACGCTTTTATCACTAAAACAGCGAATATATCACAAGCAATCACTTAAATTGCGTAGAAACATCCATCCCACTTAGAAAGATATGCTCCACAGTGTTATGTACTCTCAAAAAAATAAAATTATCACTCGGTTACATGTATAATTTTATTTTGATGAATAAAGGATGAAAATTCATCCATGAAGCTTAAACATCGTAACAAAATATGCTACAAACCATTCGAACCATAATAAGATACAAATAAACCTTCGTTACAATGATTGCATTTTATATACCCTAAATATAAGATAAGTTTTGTGATATGTAGCGGCGGTTACAGAATGCCCTACCCTCGTCGTCTGAACAACGGAGCGGGAAACAAATGGTCGACCTTTTGCCTTCTTTATGAGCCCCTTGTTAACTTGTCTTTAATAAATAATTTACTTTTCACACAATCATCAACTTTTCATTGGAAACACCAGATTTCTAGTGACTTATATTGATTTCCTTCATTATATACCCACGAAAAACAAATTTTTAAGTACATAATTGAATATTAAATCTTATTTGGTGACGAGGAAACCTTTCCTGAGATTATAATTTTAAGTGATATTGCCAAGACTGGGACAGCACAAAGGAGAGGCTTTTATGTTGCAGTTAACGACCTAGAGCGAAAATATTTAAGCGTGGGTGTTATAAAACTTTATACAGTATTTATTGTTTGAATTTCGTACAATGGAAGAAACGTTTTAAGCAAATTAAATTAGCAGTGTCGTCCTACTTTTTAAAGTTATATTATATATACTTATTACTACTATTTAGTATTACTTTGTATGTTTTGTAGATCTATCACTGTTATTACATGGCTATGTCAGAACAAAGGTAATGTTTTTCTGTGTGTGTAGATTTCTATGTACCTTCATACAGCCTGAAAGGTTTGGCGGATTTTAAGGCGTTGATCGATTCGTCCAGAGACTGCGTGTCAGGAGGTACATAAAAAATTAAGAAATAACAAATTTTTGTTCCTAATAGATACGCCCTATTAAAATGTAGAATTTGAATTGATCATTCCTCAAACTCGCTCGCTCGAGAGCCTCGGTGACCTGGTCACTAGACCTCTTCGGTCTTTCATTTTTGTCCAGGCCCCCGTCACGTAAAATTGAGTTTTTCTTAAGTGTTTTATGTGAGTGCTTTGATACCCAGATTAGGTAGCTGACCTCGATATCATCTGATATAGAGATGGGACAGAGGGAGAAGAGTCTTCTTAAGATAGACATGGCGTGAGATTATAATAAAGAGAGAGAGATAGAGAAGGAGATAAAGTAAATAAAATAAAAGAAGAAAAACCCTGCACGGACTGCAAATAATCTACTTAATGAATTATGGGACCGACTGTGGAACCTCCGAAAAAAAATAAAAAAATGTGATCACTTTAACACAAAACATGAAACACTATTTTGACTCCTAAAAATTAGTGTTAGGTGCGAAAATGCAACAATGAAGCAGGGAATTATCTCGTATTTTAAAACTAATGAAGTAAACTTCGAACCTCTTTAGATATTCTTGTACGAAAATAGCATAAGTCGCCTGGAAAACTCCTAGAAACAAATTTTTATATTGTTAGAGGGCTTTGTCATCATGTAGTTTGAAAAGTATAAACATCGCCGGAAAAGGCGATTATATGCGTCGTTCGGACCGGTGCATGCCCTAGGCTAGGGGCCTTTATAGGAGTACAGGCCACGCACCTATGCGATATAGAATTATAATTATTAAAAAACTTGGCCTCAAAACTTTGCTCAGTGCTCAAATTATGCTGCGCAGGACAGGGGTCGGAGGTAGCATTGCAAGAATTGGTCTGACCAATCCATACATGAAATATAAACCATCGTAAATGGCTATTCTATTGCAATCTGTATGTAGCCTAGTGGGGAGCCTACCAGCTACTTAAACTGGGGGATGGGTGAGAGCACTGCAAAACCATTAACGGTGCGTATGTTAGTGGACGTCAGTCGCCATAAAATAGCTCCGATTTTTGTCTGTTACCCGAATATACAAATTATCTTTACTAACTAGTCCAGCTAGAGTGCAATAATCGCAGAACTAATATTGAGGCATCTGTTGCAATATATAAGTAGTTTCAGGTAGTTTGTAATGTTGGCATGTTTCTTACATAACATGTAGCTCGCCGTGAAGTATAAATATACTTTATTTACACTTTTTTACTTTTAATTAAATACATTTAGTGGGTCAGTAATTTTGTTACGCTTTATATTAATTCAACTGCTGAGCTGCTGTTGTAGCGGCATGCTAACAAATTCTCAACCACAAATTAGTACGCCGAGGTCTAATTAATAATTTACTATTTTACAAATTGCCATAAAAACTTTAACAATTCCCAAGTATTCGAACGTTATATTAAATTACATTATTAATGAAGGCTGCTCTCAAAATCAATTAAAATTATTCGCAGTATTATGTCACAGACCTCTACAGTATTAAATAATGTTAGTTCTTTTAAAATATTTCAATATAATTTAGTCATTTGATACATATAAAATAGTGATGTAGTAAACCAATCATCATCCTTATAATTAGCCCTTATCGGTCCGCTGCTGGACATAGGCCTCTTTCAATGAACTGCTACTCGCATCCATCTCAATAAGCCAATGTATTTTTAAATTACAATAAAACTATTTTTATTGTAATGGTAACATTTGTGGGAACTTAAGACTTATCTTCTTTTTTTAATTCTATAGTTTATATTTTTATATACGTCTCTCCTATCTTTTATTGCTCTATTTGTTTTATTCATTAAGTGACCGAAGCCGGACATAAGTAGGCCACAGAATTGGGTCTCAAGTGCTCATAAAAACTATATAATATAGTTCTTTCGGCGGGGGCACCGGTGTCAATGTGGTGCTCCGAAGTAAATAACTGAACACTTTCAGTGCTCAAATGCTTCATATTGTTTGAGCTCATTGTGGCAATTCTGGACAGACAAAATATAAGCTGGACCAATGATGCGAAAATAAATAATATTAATAAAAGGTGAAATATAAAATGCTAGCAGCCCCTCGCGTTCTCCAGCCTTTCGGGTAACTTAGGGGCTGAGTTTCGTGAAATCCGTTCTTAAAAGACCT
The DNA here is from genome assembly GCA_017140195.1 of Eumaeus atala. Taxonomy (NCBI): domain Eukaryota; kingdom Metazoa; phylum Arthropoda; class Insecta; order Lepidoptera; family Lycaenidae; genus Eumaeus; species Eumaeus atala. The sequence continues at coordinate 237,024 of JAFELO010001463.1, forward strand.
TTACACCTTAAAGGTAAAATGTTGTAAGAGGTAGTCCCATGAAGCATCGCAGCGGAGTTGGGCCGGTACGACCAGGGAGGTACCTCTCGCTTACTTCATACCGCCGTAAAGTGACAATTACGGTGTCGCGTTTCGTGCGGTTTATGAGTAACCGGTGGCTATTTTATTATTGGGGAGGGAGGAAGGGCAATGCATGGACATAGTAATTATTCTGATTTTCATGGGCGTCGGTAGTCCCAGAAAGGATCCGATTGCTCGTTTGCCCCGCTGTACTATAAAGAAATCCCGCCAAATTTCAAGTTTTTAAGTGTTATATTTTCTGATATTTCGTGATTAGTCCTTGAGTGATATCTCGCTTTTATACAGGCATTAACAAAATTCTTCGCCTTCGCCCAAAAATAACAGATCCAAATGAATTAATACACACACTACCTTCTTCGAGAATCACTATCTAGTCGGGAAAATTCATTAGTCGATTTTGAAAAAATCGATCATTTAAATACAGATAGCTTTTGGGAACTTTGTTTCATAATAAATACATACATTTATCATACATTAAAATATAAATGTTTTAGGTAGAATTATGAAGCAAAATTTTACTTTTAAAACGTTAAACATCAAATTGTAACGTTCCACTTAACGACTGCGATTATAAAGTTCGTCGCAGGATTCTCTGTACGTGCGGCACGGGCTCTGTGTTTAGACGACACTGCCAGCTCACACTGCGGAAGTTATTACGTCCTTGTGACGAGGGCGTCAGAACACTCACTTCTCGAAAATTGCACACTCGTACACCGTGCGAGTATATAACCCTATTCTATGTGTATATGCGTTTTAATGTAGAAAATTCAATTATACGTTTCATACAGGGATAGCATAATATTAATATATATAAAAATAATTATTGATTTAACATAATTAATGGTTAACTATTATTGCCGAAAAGTTTTTTAGTTTATTGGAGTTATACATAAGGTTTACGTAATTATATGTATCAAGTTTGTAAGAAATTTTAAAGGTTTCGTACCACTTATTCAAAAAAAAAAAACTTTGATAAAATAATAATAATTTATTTATTTTATAATATTTATGTATATATACCGATACCCATGCGCATCCGCATAACTGCTATTCCGATGTGTCACCCTCCTTTTACTCTTCCCCCGGCGAAATTAAGTAGGAAAGCTCGATGATCAGTAGCAAGTTCACTGAAAAACAATGCTAGTTTTGTTTTGGTAATCTACACTCTATACCAGTCCTATAACGAGGAAACATTTGATTGTTCGTTTGTTTATTTGTTTGAATAGGCGCCGTAATAATGGACCGATTTGAAAAAATCTTTTACCATTGAAATCCTACATTATCGCTGATTAACATAGGTGAAAACGTTATAGATCAGTATGGAAGCTTCGATAATGTAACTAAAGGTGTGAAAAAAATATCGAAAGTAAATTCTATAAAGCTGCAGAAATTATTGATATGTCATGTGGTAACGTGTAATGTTTTCGAGGCTGAAATTAAAATTTACAATATTTGTAGTTTTGGAATCAGTGAATATTTGCAATATTTTGTAAAATATCGGAAGCTGCCCCAGCTTTTTTTAGTAGAGTTTAGTAGAGATATAATGATAATGTAAAGCATAACTAACAAATGTTCACGCCATTTAAAATCCAACACAACATATTTTATCGTATCAGATTAACTGTTATGTTACTTCACCTTTTTGCATGGAAACTGATCCTAGCGATGAAAGCTGATATTTATTCTCTTGTACTGAATTTCATCGACAGGTGCACCGGTCTGTTTTGTGATATGTGAGTGACCGACTGTACTATTTCTCTGCCACGAATTCAACGCTGTCGAGAGAGTTTTCAATCATTCTACCAATTTGAGTGATGCTCGCGCTTATCGTAGTTCTTGAAGATTTTTGTGGAATATCTCAGTCCGACACTACATAGAGTCATTTCTTCACGCATGTGGAAATGCAGCATGGTACTACCTCATTTGATATTTTATTTTATTCTCAGTATTTGTCGGTTATGGGACGATAGCTGAAAATCATAACCGAGTTTTAAAGCTCATTTGGCGCGTTAGGGAAAAATGATGAGGGATAATTTTTACGTTGCGCGAACATAAAGCGACGAAAAACCGACACCCTCAAATTTTTGCTAGAGTCAACATTTATTTTTAAAAAAATATTACTAGTGTGTTAAAATAAAACTTTCAATAACCTTTCTTCTATATTATTAAAAAAGATCGTTATCTTGTTACGCCAAAGGAGTATAACTTCTAACGTGTGTGTATAAGTATACACACACACTTCTTTATGTGCTGCTATCGTCCCAGGAATTATTAGTCACAGAGTGTTTAAATTATTATTCGAAGAGTGTTCAAATTGTTCCCCAAAGAGAGTTAATGAGTGTTTACATCAAACCTCCTCAAACATAGAAATATCAATAAATGATTATGACGATTAATAGTCTCAATCTGTTCAGCGGTATCTCATGCGCATTCTTGATAATATTGAAATTAGAAAGTGAAGCGACACGCAAATTCATCTGAATATAAGAATAAAAAATGTGCGACGAATCATCAGTTTATTTGCAGGAAAAATTTTCCTTCGTCGCACGAAGAAAATGTGTTTGATTTATCAGCACTCGAGGCCGGACCTTCCGCTGGCTATAAATTTTATTGTGTTATGATTTAGGAGCGTGTATACGATTTTATGGTAAACACTTTACTCTTTGTGCGCTATTTCCGTGATTTATTTTCTGAATCTCGCTCGCGGTGAGATACTGTCAAGATTGACTTTAGAACTCTATTTTTATTTGCCTCGTTGTAGTTTTGATTGGCATTTCTGAAGGTTTTGCGGTTACCGCTTGGAAGATCGAGGAGGTACCCCTCGATCACGTACAGCGTTATTACTGCTTTTGCTATCGCGTTTCGTGTAGCTGATGGCCCATTGGTGGAAGAGGAAGATCAAACTTGTAAGAAGAAGCACATAGAAGCACCTATTAAAATATTAATACAAACAATTCAATAAATGACATATTTCATGTGACATATGTCACAAACAACACAAAATTGTTTTAGAAATATTTTTAGCCGAGGACGAAAATCTCAAAAAGAGGTTTATTGCTCATTTTGTTAAGGTGTTACATAGAACATTCTTTAAATTATTTTGATACTCTCCTACATGGTTTTATGATCTTACTTTGGAAGTGGGTTTACGTGTGAATATCGTACATAAAAACTTTATTAAAATTAACATGTATACTTTATGCATTAAAATGAAATTTTATAATATATTATGTCATGACATGATAGCGTAATAGGTTTCACTCCGTTTAACATGTGTCTCGCAAACTTTTTATCTTGCAGAAATTGTTGTTGTTTTTTCTGTCGGAGCCTTTTTTTACAACTACCGACGCTCATGAAAATCCGTATTATACTTACGTAGTTCTCCTTTCCTCCTCCCCACCAATAAGCTTTTGACGATTCATTAATGCAGTACCGATAATGTCACATTACGGTGGTATCATGTGGCCCATTTAGAGGTGAAAATGAAGGCAACGCATCGGCAGTAGTGCTGGACAGGCTCCAAATTTCTCGTTTGTCCCCCTATAGTATAAAAAAGAGAGAGGTACCTCCCCGTACCTGCCGGCTCAGTTCAAGTATGGCGCTAGTTATTGAGCTTACTAGTTTAATGGCCTCCTTCCTATCTACTACAGGTCATTTGGAAATTATGAGTATTTATAAGTTAGACTGAAACGATGCAATAGAAACTACTATACATATAAAACTACTTACACGTAAACTACTATACATATGGACAATGGAAATAAATATTAAAAATGATTTACAATATTTGAATTGCCAGGCAGGCGCCTGGCAATGTAAATATCGGCTTTAACACTTCATAGTACGCTTTACTTTCCATAATTTATATGTTCAGATAGTGGTTAAGATTTTAGGATCGCCGCATAAGATGTTTGAGCAGGTATCCTTAAAGTGGGTTCCACAGAGTTCTTGCGGGTTGTAGGGTCAGCAAAAGATGATATGCACTTTCCTTGCTAAAATATTCTTGGATAAGGGTGCGAGGCATATTTTAAATTATGAAAGAATTCTGTGAACGCAATACTTCACTTGCCTTTTAGCGATTACCAACGCTGTGTTATCGTATATTAGAGATTTCGCAGGTTCGATGTCTTTGCGAAGGTTATAGAATGTTACTTAAGTATCTAGAAAGATAATAAATAGCCATCTCTCCGAAGTAGCCATTTGCCATAGGGCACATTCCAATCCCGGGAAATGTAATGCATGCTCGGAATAACCTGAAAAATATCTTAATAATACCTTTCCGGCCTGTGAATCGAATCCAAGACCCCACGCGGCTAACGGTTTCAACAGGCGGCACCCACACCGTTACACCACAGAGGCAATTATAATGTAATATGGACGTATGATTGGATTATACGGTGACACAGCTGTCTTCAAATTATTAAGAGTAGGTTTGTGAGTGGTAACAGTTTGTGGGCAGCAGCGTGTAGCGGTGACACCACGTATTAAGAGTAGGTTTGTGAGTGGTAACAGTTTGTGGGCAGTAGCGTGTAGCGGTAGCACCACGTATTAAGAGTAGGTTTGTGAGTGGTAACAGTTTGTGGGCGGTAGCGTGTAGCGGTGGCACCACGTATTAAGAGTAGGTTTGTGAGTGGTAACAGTTTGTGGGCGGTAGCGTGTAGCAGTGGCATCACGTATTAAGGACATTGTGACGTTGTACTTGTAATGTATCCGACTAATTAATGTTTTAATGGATACTTTGGCCATTAAGCTAAATGTTTCATTGTACTAAATATGCTAACGACTATGATTACAGATAGTATATTACAGTTGTATTTAGATATTGCCCTTAAGTAGTTTTTAATAGTACTGTGGACTGATACCGCTGTTGAGATTAGTTAACTCAAAAATACTGTTATTTATGCAGAAGTCGTTAGTTTTATCTATACATATAAAACGAAGTTCTGAACGCTGACGCTGTGACGCAGCGCCGCCCACAACAAAAGTGTACTCCTCGGCCCACTTGCAAGTGGAGGGCAATCCGACACGACCTGAGTATATTCAAGTGCAGGACCGATACTTAATAAACTCTCCGAGGCGCGAGGTGTAGCGTCACCAACTTTCTGTCTTCGGACTGTTCTAGGAAATTGATAAATCCCAAAACCTCCGGATTGTGGTTAAGCATGCTCACTACTAGACCACGAGGTATCATGTATCGTCATCATCATTATCAGCCTTTGTCAGTCCTCTGCTGGACATAGGCCTATTTCAATGAACGCCAAGACGACCGATCTTCTGCTACTCGCATCCATCCCGGGCCAGCTACTGCACGGACATGAGGAAGACGATCAGATGTGCATATATAAAAATATGTTTTGTATAACACAAGATACAACGGAAATATATACTAGAACATTATTCTGTTCTCTACAGGTGTGTTCAGACCTATGTAATAGTGGGTTCTTAGCTGGCAGGGACTACACCCCGATAGGGGAGACCAGACGGCTGACGATCAAAGCTACAGGTTGACTATGGGTACATGATGACATTGCTGTAAACAATTAAAGTAATTAATTAAAACGAGTGATCTGCAGAATGAGGTATCGCAAAGTAGGCCAATTCAAAATATTACATTAAGAGACTTATAAGAACATTACAATGATTATTCGAACAATGACATTAAATTCTGTTCCAGTCTTTACTGTCATTTCCACATTGTTTTCGTGAAATAATAAGACAATACGTTACAAGTGAGAGCGTCAAATTTCTTAATCGCACGCTGTTATTAAGGATAGCAGTTACCAGTAAGTAATTACCTGCTTGCCTGTTTGTTACTGACAGATCCAATTACACGAAGGAGTTGGGCTTTTCATTGCGTGTCATATTTCATCTCTTTGTATTTCAACCAAGTTCTCCCCCTATATACAATTTTCTAATTTTTGTATATTAACGTAACACTGTTTAACGTTGCGCAATAATTTTGGGTCAGTAATTCGTGATTTATTGATTTAATGGCTTTTCGTAATTGCATATCACTATGTGTGTCAGTTGCTAAAACAACACAATATTTCCTCTACAGGCTGATTGACAAGTCATGTCCATCACTGCAGTAGGGCATACAATACTCAATTCCCATCCAAATCATGTAATAAAATAATATTAGCAATGACGCTGGCACTGTTGATAAGAGGGTAGAAGCGTCATCGCCCGTGATGCGCCGGCGCACACAACAGAGAGACTACGGTAACCATAATATACAGTTTTAATCCCTTTGGATTTCCTTCGAAGGTAAATTACATTTTATAAGTTTTTTAGGTGCACCCACAACAATGTTTTGCGTCTTTTAGCGATAAAAAAGTAGACAAAATATTATGTTGATTTAAAAAAATTACATACATATTGATATAACTAAATATCGCATACAAATATGTTTATTTTATTAACTTAAGCTATGTTAAAGTACCTAAGGGCATCTGAGTTCTTGGGTTTACACGAGTGAACAAGTCATATATTCTCTTATCATAATTACCTGTTAACTTTGCGTCTTTTCCATGACATATGAGATTATAACAATAATAATGTCACCCTAGCCTAATTTCGACCATGGCAGCCATCTCTATAGAGACTAGCCAACTACGCAGGACACATCATAGTGCACAAGCGTGTGCACAGGCTCAACTTCTCATTCACTCCTTCATGCTGCTATTCCAATGGGACGGCAATCCGACAAGACCATAGCGTAATCAGGTGATCGTCGCGTGGTCAAGTGGTAAGCATGCTCTACCACAATGTGGTCCTGGGTACGAGTCTCGTTGGACCAAAGTGTTATTGGGAGATGATATTAGCCAAGAAGTGGGCGTTGGGCGGTGTTCACCCTCATACCACGTAGAGTACGTGAAGCCGTCGGTCCTGCGCCTGATGAAGCTACACTACGTAAGCAGCTGCTACGTCCAACCTGCTACGCGATTACCTGCTGCTACGTTGTAGCGTATCAACGCGTTATCCCGTAGCAATTTTTTTTCTTTACATTACCAGCAGTAGTACGTGACTAACTACTAAATACAGCTGCTGTGTTAGTGGCATCGTGAATTAATAGCCATAACACAGTAACACTAATAATTTTACAAGATGTTATGTCGTTGGTGTACTGAAGACGGACCGGCCGGCGGGACCAGGGTGGTTTCTCGCTCACACCGTCTGAGAGCGACAGCCATTCAGCTACGAATAACCAGTACGTGGGTTGCGGCGTTTCCACTTTCCACAAGATTTTTGAGGAAAATATAGAATAAGGTCAACATCTCTTTTTTAATTTTTTCTCTGATCACACAATTAGGTAACTGGCGTGAAGATGTGTTGCTGTTGCTGTTGTTGTTTACCCTCTTTGTCGATGTCGATAGACACCAGAAGGTTCCGATTGTTGATTACATCTTTTGGTAATATAAAAAATGATAAACACAAAAATAACGAACATGATACAATAAAGATACCGTGTATTTTATTTGCACGTGACGTCACTGCACAAGTTTTATCTCGAAGCCAATTTAGAGGCGTCCGGCTATTCGATATCGCCATTCGCATCCTACCTGGACACGCGATACTGTTCTCGTGTTTTCTATTTTATAACATAACACTAAAATGGAGCTCTTACACTGCACTTATGTAACACTAGCCTTTCAACCGTAACCCGATCAACACTTGTGATGTAAACTGAAGGCCCATTGGAGAGAGGGGGGGGGGGTTAAAGGAGTGTAACGCATCGGCATAATTATGCTGATATTCGCTGGCGTCGATATCCGTTGAAACGCTCCGATTGCTCCCCTACACTATAAAAAATGGTTCAACGTTGACAGGTGACGGTGGACTGACGACTTGATTAAGGTGGTGGAAAGCCACTCGATGCGAGGACCTGTGGCGCTCTGTGGAAGAGAGGAGCCACAGGCCCAGTGGTGGGGGTCATCCGGCTGACGTTGGTGATGATGAAGAGGTAGTGCCCTGATGCATTGCCAAATTGGGCAGGCAGGGCTAAAAAAGTAAAAAAAGTACGTAGTAAAAAAGCGAGATTCGCTTATTTACTACGTATACATTACAATAATACGTATGTCTGCGGGTGTCTGTGGTTGTCGAAAGCCTCTGTTTGATCGATTATATAAAAAAGTTGCCCTATGGTATAAAAAAGTTACGCAAATTTATGAGGCCATGGACCTCTACCATTAAAACTTGGTAAATACTGGCTACTATAGTGCAATATAGAGGTAAAATAATAATAATATATGTCGACTTATCCCAGTCCTGTGGCAAATACCGTGAGGATTTGTATTACAGGTACTACTACAACAGAAATATATTTAATATTGCTTTATAAATTTAAGATTATTATTATAGAAATACATATAATACATGGATAAACATCTATGACCTAGGGGGGGATTCGAACCCGCGACCACTGGCGTAACACGCGGACTAACCGCCACGTTACCAACTGAGCCAGCCTGTCGTCAGAAATTTATACATAGGTCACCATCATCATCATTCATCCAGGATCCCATTACTGATAATATCATAATGAAAGGAGCTTTTCTGCATTATCTTAAAAATTAAGTGAGAGGAAGTGCCATATTCCATTGCAGCGGGATCCGGCCAGGGGAGGTGCTACTCGGTTGGAAAGTGACAGCTTCAGTGTCTCGTTTTGCGCAGATGGTGAGTGGCCGGTGGCCCATTGGAGGAGAGTAGGAAAAGAGGGCAATGTATTGGCATAATAATTATGCGGATACATTGGCATCGGTAATCGTAAAAACGCTCCAATTGCATTTGCCCCCATATGCTATAAAAGTCCCAGTTTCCCATAATATCATAAAACAATTGCTTTGGATTCTTTCATTAATAGCAGAGATAAATTTTGGAGGCGACTCAATCATTGCCGCTGGCCAGTTACATTGATCGAATTCTTTTCATAAGAGGCAAAAGTGATCAGCTTAATCAACCGGGGAGAGGCGTCAATCGGGAAACCTCGTTATCGGAACGGCTAGTAATTCTCTTTCGCTGACCACAAACGGTTTTGAAACCACTGAGTGGAAGTTATTAAATTAATAAGTATGTCATTAAGCGTTACGGGAATTTATTTAAACGCGTCATGAAAAACCATTCCAATTTAAACGCGGACTTAAAAGTTTATTAATACGTTAATAAAACGTTTATGTAAATGGAAACGTGGAAATTACGGTTTATTATTTTGTTTTTTCCCTTCAGATGTTCTTTTCGTTTTATAGGATCGTAAGTTGATTGCGCTATGCTACGCGGGAATGAACTGCCACCATGCTTCAAGCCTTGTCGTTGCGGTGGGGCTCAGTAGCCCAGACACCATGGGCGAAGCCAATTGAACCGAGGAGGCGGGTGCTCTTTGTACCCCTCCTATAAGAAGAGGGGACTACAGAGTAGGAGGAGGAGTTGCTCTTTTGTGCCCCTCTTAAAAGGAGAGAGGACAAAAGAGCAAAAGAGGCGGCGCATTGTGCACGGGGCAAGGGGTGAGGATGGGAACCTCACCCCATTGCACTGGCCCAAATTTGGTGGGGTTGTCCTGTAGTGTGGGACCGCCTCATCTGTGAAGGTGGCGTCAGTCCCTTAAGGGGCTGACTAGCCATCGAGGTGCTCTGGTGATTTTTTGTTCCGGGCCACCTCACCAAAGGCGGCACAGATGGTACTCGCGGTGGTTTTGTGGGTATTGGGCATTATGGTGTGCCGCGAGGCCCATACACCACAGGATCCCTCCCCAGGGCCAGAGAAAAGGACTGAACTGTCTCAATAACACTATTATTTAATGCACAAATTCTTGAGCGATATTGGTAGTAGGAAATAGAGTGGTGATTCTGCGACTAGTTCTTTGTATAGAACTGCGAATAATGCCACGCAGTTTTGCCTGCGTACTATAGCCCAAAAATTCACCCTTTGGAATAAAGTTTCGTAAAATTCTTGAATGTTTACATTTTAAAAGTAACCTAGGTTAAGTGACCCATTTCAAGTTAGGTATACAACACCTATAGGTAAGCAGGCAACATCTTTTATATACCTACGTGGCTGGAGAGTATTTTGTAGGTTTGAAAATTCAGTGTTAGATATAGCAATTATTGAGGAAGGCTCTATGTTAGTACTTGGTGTATGCTCAGTGCTGGGATCGTGGCGTTACTAGTGTCGTT
>JAFELO010001464.1:18769-44606 GCA_017140195.1 Eumaeus atala
GAGAGAGAGAGAGAGAGAGAGAGAGAGAGAGAGAGTTATATTTCTTATAATAGCGACGCCAGTGCGTGCACATTCTTTTTCTCTTTTCCTGTATTGCTAGTGAATCAAAGAAAGTTTAATTAATAATAAGTGTTATAGCCTATGGTGTTGTGGATGTCTATGGGGATTGTGATCTCTTACTATCAAGCGGCCCAACTGTTCGTTTGCCGTCTATGATATAAAAAAGTTTTACTTCGGTCATGTGGTCTAAATCACATTAGTTTTTTTAACCCGAAACCTCTACTTGTATGAATGCAGATTGATAGTGTGTGTAACCGAGTGTTTTGTGTACTAAGCATACAATTGATGCACTATAAATTTGTACACAGGTGTGCGTTGGCTCATCGGATTGTTCCTGTGCGTGTACTTACACCTAAATATAAAATAGTGTTGTTAGGTTCCACATTTATTGAAGCTCTTTCATAGTTTATTAGCAAACGAGAGTCGGAGCTTTGTGGCGACTACCGACGCTCACAACTGCTGTACGGATGCGTGCTCTCCTTCTCTTCTCTCCTCTAAAGAGAATGAAACTCAGAAACTACAAGAAAAATATCAGCTGTTACTCCATGGTGGTATCATTGGGTTAAGACGGCCAATTAACTCGCATACATCCGGACATATAATTGCACGAGGATCTTTCCACCAGGTCAACAGTCAACCAAGACCATAGAGATAGTATAAGTAGTTAGAGAAGGGATGTTATATGCAGTTACATGACGGCGAGTGGCCTTCTCCGTTAGCAGAGAAGGAAAACGAGAGTGCATTGATATCTCGGTGTAACTAATATCACATGCGTATTCACGGAGGGAAATTGAATGAAAAAAGCGTTACAGGGTGTACTACTTTTGCTGTCCCTTTTGACTCAGACGGTCGCGTGTTAGGCTGGCTGCCCTACTTCAGCTATATTGTCTGTATGACCAACACACACAAAGCAGACAGTCAGCACATACCAACAACATTTTAGCGTTACTCGCACACGCATCGTAATATCATCAATGTAAAAAACAATTCCAAAAGTGCGAATAGTTGGTGTTCCAAATTTAAGTAAATTTATTAAGCGTCAATATTGCTGTATTAGTTGACAGCTTGTGCGTGCTACTGCCAAATACACTTGCATTTGAATCATAACATCATGAGAGCGCCACGTGCATGTCTCCCGTATGTAAATACGCACAGAATGTGGTCGCACATAACAACTATCGTAACGTCAACCGCATATATATGAAGTTCAAACCTGTATCCATTAAACACATTAGCCTAGCTAGTTACTTGTAAACTGAGAGAGGTAATCATTGTGGTTTACCTATACATATACGTACAATACAACAGCAAGAGAAGTGTGTACACACAACAACAATGTACACACATTAAATATATAAAAAGATAGTTGTACAGAAAAAAAAAGGAAATAAAACTGTCTGCTTGTATGTTTTTCTGTTAGTGCGGGCAATCTCCAGGAACTAATCTACGAATTAGAATGAAACTTTTTTGTTGCGTAAAGCATTTCTCTGCGAAGACAAAAAAAATATTTCTACAAATATTACAATATACATTATGCATATTTGAAATATGTACTGAATACGCTCTGCGATTTTGTACACTGTCTCACGAAACAGCCTGTACATCATGAAGTGTGAAAGCTCTCGAAGGTGCCTATCACAAATATCGCGGGTAGCAGCAGATCATAACAAGTGACGTTTAATACTCCACTATCGTATGTGCCGCTGATAAGCCGGCTATTGTTATATGCCTCATTGATACTTGCACGGTTGCACTAAGGTTTATGGTTTGATATGATGTGCAGGAGATTGATATGTCTCAACACTGATAGCAGTAAGCTCTTTCCTGCTTCTTGCTTCTGTTTAATGGTAGCCCGAAAGAGCTGGAATGTTTTTAATGTATATGTGTGCACTCTTTCGGTTTCGTCTTTACGAGAGAGAGAGAGAGAGAGAGAGAGGGAGAGAGAGAGGCGCTAGTACTACACGACGGGGAATAAACCAGTCGCAGTCAGTAGGATCAGCAGCTAGTTTTTAATATTATAGGGACAAACGAGAAGTCGGAGCCACTTGGTAGTTATCGACGCCCATAAACAACCGCATAATTGTTATCTGCGTTGCCATCCTTACATCCCCCCACCTTGGCCCACCGCCTATTCACAAAGTTCACGAAACGGGACAGTGAAAATGTCACTTTACGGCGATATCATGTAATCGTGAGGTACCTCCCAAGTTGTGTCGGCCTAATTCGGCTGGAAAACAGCATGGCACTACTACCTACTAATACAGTTGAACGGTGTGGGTTATAATACCCCTTACTTACCGATTTGGTATGATGCTAATTGTTAGAACTTGAAAAATTCCAGTAAGTATTTTGGGTCCGACCCAAGACTCGAACTCGGGACGTCACGATCCCTGTTAGAACATGCTTGCCTAGTAGGTCGTAGCACGATTATGTGTAATTTGCTAGCGGGTTAATTACCATACATACACAATTTGTTCTGCACACAGATTTTTCCCCATGTGTAGCCAGGGCGTATCGCTAGTCGTTTATTATTAAATCTTAAAACCGCCTCATTGCTATGTAAATAGAACCGTGACGGAATACAGATAAATCTTATTGTGTTGAGTACGTAATATAGATTAGGCTAATCTTAATACCAAGTGCTTGAGATATCTTTGTGTCATGTCCGACTGTAATGTTACAATTTGTTATGTGACATAAATAGACAATACATAAGCACATGGATAATCCGTTCAGGTAGATGTTTTATACAAACATGCCAATATTGAATTTGAAGTGGTCTTGCGATGTTTTCTCTTAGATAGAAAATAACACATCTTCACTCCAGCTTCCTAATGGTGTAGGCAGAGGGAACGTAACGCCACATATCACGATCGCTACTTGCCTGTCCTACCCCTTCACATTCCTAACTCTCTTGAAACAAACATACCGGTACAAGACTGGCGTCTTGGTCTTCCCCGGTGCCCACACGATGCACCATTCCACCTCCGTATTGTATATCTGTTTTGTTAACCTTTCATATGCAATTATTTCTACGTGGCCGAACCTGCTGGGCATCAGAAAGGTCATTTCTCATTTTTATATTTTTGACTCTTACTTAAACCAATACCGAAGTGTACACGTATGTATGTTTGTTTTTTTTTTTTGGCAAAATACTGAACGCATTAATTTTTTTTTATCAGAAATTAGTATAGATTACAATAGAATGAACTAGAATTACTTACCTTTACTTTTCATTCCGGGGAAAATTAATGGTTCCCTTGGGATGAAAATTACACGGCCGAAACCGAGTAACTTAAAAAGAATAACTTAATAAAGTATACATTATCTAACTAATGATAATATGTTAATAACTATAAATATATTGTTATACAATAATTCATTTCGTTATCGGGTCGATATACAACACTCAAATTATAGAGGGTATAAACGGCGTGCGGCATGGTATGGAAACGCGTCATTTACAATCCATTGATAGAGCACGCACGGCGCGGTAGTGCGATGTTCGTACAGAATATGTCTTACAGAACTGATTAAGACTCGAACTCACTGACTTAGAGCGAAAAGAACGAGGATGGCATTTCAACTTGTTGAGGGTTTATGAGATTGGACGAGTTAAAGTTCTTGTGAATGTTAGTTGCAGGTATCAGCAAGAACCGCAATAAGTTTCGGACATAATTTCTCTTTATCGAATCCACAAAGGATGGTGATGGCGACTCAATTAGGGCGTACTTTGAGTTTGGTTGCCCAAGTCCATTTCCCATTTTGCCTTAAATTCCTTGGCTAGGTTCGGTGGTGCGTATTCTTGGCCTGGGATCCTGCTCCGGGCCTTTTTTACACTTTTTTACAATAACGAAAGGACGCTTGCTACCTCGAAGCGAGCGTCCTTTCGTTATTTAGAGGGAGGGTTTGGGATACTCGCCATTTCAAAGGATTGCACGGTATCCTCTGATATGACCCTTATGGCCATCAGAGCCTTTTTCACCCTGATCTCGTTGGTTTGACAATAAGAGATTCCCTTGACGCCCCTAGTGGCCATCAGAATGTTTTCCGCTTCGCTAGATTTGGCTACGGTAATGGTGGGCCATTACGAGGCCCAGACCACCAAATGGGAAGTCAAAAAATATCTACGACACTCAATGCCTTTTTCACTTTAATATACAATAGAAATCTCATTAGGGACAATAAGAGTGTTTCTGTCTACGCCAGTAGGGAGCTGGCGTGGAGATGTTTTGTTCCTGCTGTTGTGAAATATACTCAAAATAGCCTGAATATATAATAATTATTAGTCTCATGTTATGCAAATGTCCGGATGTATTTTGAATTTTGGAGATGTCCCAACATTTTTTTCCCATGTTATGGAACAACATTTTAAAATAAACGAACAAAATGTAATTACGGATGAATGACGTATTCTTGTTTTTCGTTTTTTTAACTGCATGGACAATTGCTTTCAGTATTAACATTATCTTGTCATTATATTAACATTATCAATGATCGCCAGCATTACATACATCTCGTAAGATTCCCTCGTGGTTAAATACTTCCATCTTGTTATCAACATCCCAACACCGCTAAACGTAGCTGTGTTTAGCTTGGCGGTGTTGCCGCTTCGATTCCGAATCTAAAATCACCTCTAGCGTAACATAAATCCATAAATGCCCGGTGATTTATCGTGTTTATTTCACCGCGTAACACTCTCGCAATACATGATTAGTTTGTGCATACTTATCTCAATACCATGATAAGAGTCATATGACTGGTGACATGCGCTTAGCAAATTATAGGTTTATTAAATTTGTATATGACTGATATCCCTCTTTAGTGTTGTGGAGCTTATCATTTTCATCATTACCATCCTTATCATTATATAAATAACGCGTGACAAATATTCTATTTTGGACCATAAAATTGGCCGTATTAGTACCACACAGTGTATTTATTCATGTTACCTTTTTCTCGCTGGGGAATGCTCTAGGCGCGCCCCCAAAATGGGGAAAACCTGGGGGTTGTGTGGGACACGAGAGCTACAAGACAGCTCCCCCTACCCACTAACCCCCAGTGGTCTGCTCGGGAGAGTTAGGTGATACCCTCTTCACCACGTTCAGATGTGCCAGAACCCGCGACATGCCGAACTTCTCGGGTCTCATGGAACAGGCGCCGACTTCCCCAAGCCATCACCCTACGATCCTTCCTGACGTGACACGTTGCGGCGCCTATGTATTGCACCTCTCGAGGACTGTCCGTCTGCCTCTCTCATTCGTTAGGCTTCCTCTTTGTTACACATTAACTCTTGGGTATAGGAGTCAGCCGCGTCCCAAACTCCTTCCTTTCGAGCATGGGGTGAATTAGTACTATCAGTGAAGAATCTTTGCCTGTGACAGCATTGAGCGGCTCTCTTTCTTCTGCCCAAGTGGAGAGTCCCCAAAATCTGCCATTCTGTACGTGACCGATTTTCTCAAAATCTGCTGAATGAGTGGAGCGATTGTCAAGGAAGGTTTTACTTTATAATTTTTAAAGGTAGCGACACCGCCCGGATTATACACGAACGAAGCCGGGCGGATCGCTAGCAACTAATAAATGAAATGAATACATATCTGTTTCATTAAACATTTGGAAATGTAAATCAAGCAAAAGACCGTTTTATTCAATTCCTGTCAATTTTTGTTTAAGAAAGCAAGTTCTTAACAATGAGAGCTTAACTGCAATGAAATGTGGTGAGAATTCTGAATACAAGAAAATGATTAATAAACTAAAAGTAATCGCTTTCTAACCTCATGGTTATTTACTAAAAATATTATTTTATTAGTTATAGAAAATAAAAATTCTATATCTGTTTCGAATTTATTTACTGGTTTAATCTAAAATGATGTTAGAGATGATCTTATCAAATGTTGGGTTTATCACGATTATTATGATTTTGTTGGTCTCACATACGTTCAAAGTTGGTACTGTCTAATTAGGGCAGTGGGACCATTATCGTAACTACATAATGAACTGCGCATCCGCCGCTTTGATGCTTCATTTGATGCCACATATACCGACTAAAAATGCGTATAAAACATACTAGGTATATTAGAGACGAGTACTTCTTTCTCCTAAAAAAACAGGGATGAAAGTGCCAAATTAGTAGCGTAGGCGTAGGCGGATTAAAGTGTGTGCCATGTATGAGGACAGTACTACATCTCTACCCGTGTGTGTATATGGAAATGTGTTTGTTTTTTTTTTCGGATCTGAACTTGTGCTGCCGAAGCTAAGAGAAGCCCGATAGAGATTACTATGAGTGCACCCCCGGTGATGAGTTAGAAATGTGAACTGCATTTCGTCCCTTGTGGCACAATGTATTATAGTTATAACCTTTGCGGATTCACCAGCGTAAAATATATCCCAAGGGAACCAATAATTGTTTATGGCCTACAACGTGGCTAAGAAAACCTGTGGCAGGTTCAAAAATTGCACGGAACGCGACGCCAAAGATGTCACCTTACTTCGGTATCATCTGTTTCAACTCTCTTTAGCTATATTATACTTACACGTATGGATGAACGCTGATATGGCGGGTAATGGAAAATATCCATGTGGTGCCAGTGTCTGATGAGTGGAGCGACAAAGTCTGATGATGATAATTAACATTTTCATTTCCCGCTCACTTTTTTTGGTACCTTTTATTGTTCTTTTACGGGGAAACGCAAGCCATCATGAGTGACATCAGTGCCGCCGCTGGTGAGGTGCCCTGGCACAACAAATCACCAGAGCTCCTGGACGGCCAGTCAGTCCCCTAAGGGACCAACATCACCTTCAGCGATGGGGTCATCCCGCACCACAGGGGCCACAAACGACCCCGCCAAATTTGGGACAGCTCAATAGAGTGAGGTTTTCTGCTATTTTAATTGTTGGTTAGTTAAGTTGGTTTAATTGGCTTCGAACAAGGTGTCTCGCTGAAGTGGCAATGGGCTGGCCACACACTCAGAAGAACAGTTGGCAGATGGGCCAGTAAGGTTCTGGAGTGGAGGCCGAGTTTAGGAAAACAGAGTGTTGGTAGACCGTTCACAAGGTGGGAAGACGAACTCCGTGCAGTAGCCGGTCCAGGATGGATGCGAGTAGCAGGAGATCGGTCGTCTCGGCGTTCATTGAGAGAGGCCTATGTCCAACATTGGACCGATAATGATAATGTTGAATGAAGGTGTCGCGCTTCACCCCAGGCTACTAATTCCCGCCGCCATGACAAGATTGGTCCCCACCATAGTTCAAGTCATGGTTCAACTTTATTTACATTTCATTATATACGTTTCATTACACATTATGTCCTTCTCTCCAATGGGCCACCGACAGCGGCGTAACTATATCGTTTAGTGTCCGTGGAAATCCAATGGGGAATTTTTGTATTTCAATAAAGAATGGCCCAATTCAGCTGCAATGTAACACCAAAATAGTCTTGTACAAATATCGTAACCTTGGTTAGTCGCTTGTAGAATGAATGACGATAAATATTTGTATAGCATTTTTGTACGTGTACGCGTATATCACATTGTAAAGTTAAAGGCCGCGTTTTCTGTTTGCTTGTTCTTGATTTCTTATCGCCGAAACTTCACGAATTCATTACCATTGTCTCGTGACTTTCTTTATCACCCTAATTGTTAACTAACTTAATTATTCTATATATATAATTAATTGTTAACTAACTTAATTATTCTATATATATAATTAATTGTTAACTAACTTAATTATTCTATATATAAATAATTGATTGTTAACTAACTTAATTATTCTATATATAATTAATTGTTAACTAACTTAATTATTCTATATATATAATTAATTGTTAACTAACTTAATTATTCTATATATATATAATTAATTGTTAACTAACTTAATTATTCTATATATATAATTGATTGTTAACTAACTTAATTATTCTATATATATAATTGATTGTTAACTAACTTAATTATTCTACATATAATTAATTGTTAACTAACTTAATTATTCTATATATATAATTAATTATAATTAATTCTTTGAGTTTGCTGCATTGCACTCTCTATGATGAACTGGAGCCACCGGTGAATTAAGTCATTCACACTTTTAGGTTAACAGTTTTTATAGTATAGGAGGACAAACGAGAAATCGGAGCCTTTCTACGACTACCGACGCCCATGAACATCAGCATAATTATGCAGATGCATTGCCCTTCTTTTCACCTCCCCCCCAATGGGCCACCAGCTAGCTACTCATAAACCGCACGAAACGTGACACCGTAGGTGACACTGTACGACGGTATTAAGTGCGCGAGGGATACCTCCCCGGTCGTGCCGGCCCAAAGCCGTAGCAAAGGAGGACGTAGTGTTATGCACCATGCGTGGCACTACCTGCTGTTATGTATCATGACACTTCAAAAATTTACCTAGTATTAAATTCAAGAACATGAAATGACTGCTTAAAATGTGTTTTAATGTCACGTGACACTTATTGTCAAGACCAATTCAAGACCAATTCAACGGTACCTTATACTTGAATACGTCGCGCCGTTCAGGCTTTAGCAGGATAAAAACATACAAACATACACGACAGTAGTGGCGTCCGAGTCGAGCTTAGGCCACGGCGCACATCTCTATAGAGACGAGCCAACTGCGCAGGACATGTGGTAGTGCTCAAGTGCCTGCGCAGGCACAAGTGCACTCCCTGTTCCATCATTCTCCTATTCCGACGGGACGGCAAGTCCGACAGGACCGGGCAGACGTCGGGTGCAGTACCGACGCTTTAACGACCTCTCCGAAGCACATCGCCGACTTCCTGACTTCGGACTGTTATAGGAAATTGAAAAATCTCAATAAACACTTTGGTCCGACCCGGGACTTGAACCCAGTACCTCACGACCGTGGTTGAACCGCTTACCACTAGACGTGTCTAGTCTAGTTGGCTCCATAGTCACCACAGTCCCACCATGGTTCAAGCCTTGTCGTGACGGTGGGGCTCAGTAATTGAAACCAATTGAACCGAGGAGGTGGCGGCTCTTAGTACCCCTCCTATAAGAAGAGGGGACTTAAGAGTAGGAGGAGGTGCCGCTCTTTGTTCCCCTCTTATAAGAAGAGGGGACAAAAGAGCAAGAAGTGGCGGCGCATTTGCGCACGGGGCAAGGGTCGAGGATGGGAACCTAACCCCATTGTCCCAAAGTCGGTGGGATTGTCCTGTGGTGCGGGACAACCCCATCTGTGGAGGTGGCGTCGGTCTCTTCGGGGGCTGACTTGCCGTCGAGGTGCCCTGAACATTTGTTGTTCCGGGGCACCTCAAATCAAAGACGGCACTGGTGGCACTCGCAGTGGTTTTTGTGGGTATTCGGCACTATATAATGTGCCGCGAGCCCCACACACCACTGGACCCCACCCAGAGCCAGTGAAGGCGCGTAAACGCGTTTCCCCGCGTCAATAAAAAAAAAAAGTTGGCTTCATAGTCGACTACGACGCAGACTATATCCACACATGCGAACCTACAGTCAGGTAAAAAAAAAGAAATTAACCGACGTATGGGTGTTCTTGAAAATTTGCGGAAAAAAATCTAGACTGACTGCCGTTGAATTGTTATGGTGGTAATAATAACATACATGTACTAAGAACCCCGTGAATAGAATGCTAATTCCTAACAATAATGACTGGCTGTGACAGCTAGCTAGACGAGAAGGACAAAGAATACTCAATGACCCGCATGAGTGTGGCCTCTTAACATAATCGCAATCTATTTGAAACTGAGTAAACCTAACATCGATTACTAGTGTCTTAAGTTTACGCCAATGTCACTTGTTACAACTACTTTTACTGAAATTTCGGGTTATTTTATTGAGTAAACCGCGATAAATGCTGTATATAAGTAATTAACTTTGATTTCATAAATCTGCATATAAATATTGTATGCTGCGGTTCATGCCACGGCAAGCTTTATATTCAAAAATGTTATCATATGCTCAGTGTGTCTCTACTTACTACACCATGGACCCGGCACCTGCACGGTGAATCCATCGAAAAAAAAAGGTTGTCCCTAATTATTGATAAGTACTTTGTCAGTGAAAATCTTGGGTCATAAAAGCTGCCTGTAACAATTTTCAGCTTGTTCTGTCCAGCAGTTTCCGCTGAAAAATGACATGGCTTCCGTCTTCTGTCCGGTTTGTTAGAGTCTGGTGGCCCATTGGAGGTGAGAAGGAAAGGAAGGAAAAGCGTGTGTATGACAATTATGCTTACAATAAAACTTCTTTTACGGATTCTATCGCGGTTTACTTGATTATTTAACTAGCCCGACGTTTCAGAAGCTTTACAGCAACCATGGTCACGGGTCCACCCGTAAATTATAATTAAATAAACCGCGATAGAATCCGTAAAAATAGTTTTACTTTAAAAAGTAACATTCGCGTAAACTTAAGACATCAACAGTTGTGATGTTTATGGGCATCGGTAATTATACTAAATATTGCTTGTTTGTTCCGCATTAGTAAGTACTATAAAATTGCTTATTTTTGGGCAAACTGCATTAGCTTTTTTGAAATGTATTGTTATCTGTGTAACATCTGTACTTTTTATATAAAGTCCCCAAAATCTGTATCTCATTGACTGCCAAATATACTGAACGTATACTCATACGTTTTTCACCTGTGGACAGAGCAAATACCGAGGAACCGAGGAAGGTTTTAGTGTATAACGTATTCACGGGTGAAGCCGGCGCTTACTTATACTTTCCCTGAGGCTTTCAATGGAGTGCTACTGGTTTTAAAGGGAGGTCGTAAACATAGTACAATAACGTTATTACAGTTCACATAAGGTATTTATAAACCGCTTCGCAATTACAGAAAGCGATTATTTGTTAATCAATTGCTCTTAATGTTGTCGTTGAACTGCGGAGCAGAGCGGCCAGTACACAACATGGCGGCGTGTGTCGTCACGTGCTTCCAACGCATTTGTCAAACTTTTATATTTTTACACCTCCATAGGTTATAGTTAGCTCACGTTATATCACTACACACTATTACTTCGTTTGTGGGGGCTACACTTTAAATCAGCAACCCCGCAACTCCGTGGTTCAACCCGCACATTGAAGAACACTGCTGTAAAGTATCTCCGTTTTCATGCAAACATTCCCTCAAAAGTATCTAGAGATTATACTTTGACGTATTCCCTCAAAAGTATCTAGAGATTATACTCGTCACGTAAAATATTCGGCATAAAAACTAGCCTATGTGTTTCTACGTACTATATCGTACTATCCAAATTTCATCTAAAATGGAACGGTCGCTCTTCCGTGACTGAGGACCAAATGTCCTTTCATCCATTCTCCAGGGCCGATGCCTATGATGATTGTTTCCAAACGCGTGGTTTATGTTAATGAGATATAGATAAAGAGAAACAATAGGAGTAATTAATACGAATGTGTTCACGCTTTGAAAAACGCTGGCCAGTACACGGTCGAGGTCGTCGCATCGCGATATCTACGAGACAACTCGCACCAGACTCTTCGGTAATTCATTATTGTAATCAATCATTATTGTAAATATTTTGATCAGGAAGTAATCAACGTCTATACCTGGAATGTGATCTATTTTCGTACTGCTGGAAATTTTACTATATACACATGCATGGAACTAACACTGGAAAAATACTGTAATATTTAACATATACACATACATACATAGTCTGGCCATGAATATTGTTACAATCACATTGTACAATATTTTGCGATATTAAAATGGAGTGGGGGTGATAAAGAGAAAAGAACTGATGTGATTGCATTACACAAAGTATGTATGGAGTCAAATACAATTTTTAAAACTCTCCATACACTTGGTATTAGTCAAATGTTTGTGTACCGTACAATGAGACTTTTCTGTTTCTGACAGAGAAAGATCTGGCCCTCGACGTAGTGTTCGTACGAACAAGGTGGTCAAAGCAGTAAGGGAAAGAATTCGTAGGAATCCTGTCCGAAAGCTAAATACTTTATCTCGGGTAATTAAGATAGCACCTCGCGTATTTCAAGAGATTACTTAGGACTTGCAGCCTAAAAGAGACGCACTGTTCATTTCTTAACTGATAAGTTAAATATGAATAGAGTTGTAGAATACTCCAAGAAACAACTACTGAAGGCGTACGCAAAGGGAGTGGCCTCCTGGCAGAAAAAAATTGTTTCATCCGTAAAAAAATCAGATTTTTTTTTACAATTGAGTAACATTTTAACAAAATAAATGACTGTGACTGTGCTCTAAGCCCTAAGTAAGCTCCCCAATTAGTCGACAGTGCAACGTGGGCATTACCCGACTTCAATTAGTCGACAGTGCAACGTGGGCATTACCCGACTTCAATTATGCTTCGGTGGGGTGTGAGCTATGAAGGAGTGACAGCCATATTTCTGTGCATAAGGTATCAAAACCTCGGCACAAGTGTATCAAGATACCATTCTTGAGATGGCAGTTAAGCCAATAACACCATGATCAGTAACAAAGTATGGCCCTTCCAGTAAGACTCGGCGCCGGGTCATAAAGCTTGGTCCACGCAGTCCTGGCTGTAAGCGAACGTCACGGACTCCATCAGAGCTGAGGCCTGACCGTCGTCTAGTCCCGATCTTAATCGGGACTAGACGACACACAGTTCACACAGACACTATTCGCACAGCTCCCTCTAAACTCCAAGAAAATTTGGAGCCCTAAAACAATCAATACGATTGGGAGTGAAGTATTTCCCCATGGGAAGAGTGTATGCTTCAACTGATAACTGGCCTCAACGTTCAAAGTACTGTATTGCAGCCGTCGGAGACCACTTCGAACAAGCTTTTTATATTTTTAATTGTTTTATATTTGTGTATTTAACTAACACACTGTAGAAGTAATAAATGTTATTTGCAGTTAAGATTTTTTTTGTTACAATGTTGACGATAAGACTAGGTAGCTAAGCTTATCAACTATTGTGACATTTTAGACACCCTCACCCTCAGTGGCTAATGCATCCTAATCCGGTGATAGGCCATTACTTTTGTAGTCACCAACGAATTATATCTCCGATTAATGTCACCTCTTATCAAATGTATGTAATCCTGCTTAATATTATAATATGGTACTATTATTAACGTGTAATTGCAATGAGCTTACTTGAAGATTATTAATTGCATTAACTTATCGTTGACACAATATTCACACGAAAATACCTACACGTTACAAGCGTTTCCGTGGATTGAAATTTTTTTGTAGGATGTGGTGTCGCGGCTGCATTCCAACCTAAATGGAATCGTACAACTTTGGAGTGTAGATTAAAAAAGCTCCGTCTTATCGTTTGCGGCTGTACTAGTCCGTACTAGAACAGATTATTTCGTGACAAACTTCCTTACATTCCTAGCTACACA
Source organism: Eumaeus atala (assembly GCA_017140195.1). Lineage (NCBI taxonomy): Eukaryota > Metazoa > Arthropoda > Insecta > Lepidoptera > Lycaenidae > Eumaeus > Eumaeus atala. The sequence goes on from JAFELO010001464.1 coordinate 32,201, forward strand.
ATAATTTAGTTTCCTATTTTTTATCTACTCTGCATTAATATCAGTTTCTATCTTATTTATTACCACCTTAGCGTTTACATCAATTCGATCTTACGTATAACGAAATAATGACATACCATCAATGTAAATGGTAGGTCCGATATCTTGTTCATCCCTCATTAGAAATACCAAGTCATACATATAAGCAAATAAAATAAAAGATCCTAGAATGTATAAAATAAAAGATCCTTCTGGGATGGATAGTTATATATTTTATTCATTTTGTTCTAGGGGTGACTCAACGCCGTTTATTAAAAATGACATTAAGCCGGTCACAGTCAAAACTCCTCTTCCTCTCCCTAACAAGCCGCAGAAGGAAGGGAAGGAGGGCAGAGGGAAAGCATTTAAACAGATCCTAGCGGCACTGATAGCCAACTTAGGCACCATCAACACTGGCATGGCGTTTGGTTTCTCTGCCACAGCGCTGCCGCAGTTGAAGAGCGAAAACTCTACTTTACATATCACTGACAGCGAGGCTAGTTGGATAGGTAAGTAAAATCATTTCATTAAATGGATTCTGTTGCACTTCTGACGCGACGTTTCGAACGCTTTTCCTAGGGCATAGAGTAAAAGGGAGGAGGAAAGAAGCGCTGTTTCATTTTTTAACGCATTAATAATTTTAAAAAATCAAAACAACTACAAAAATCATCTCCTTGAAGTCGCTTATTTTTTTAAAATCAGTTTAAAAACTACCGAATCGCTTCCCGCGGAATATCAATTAATGTGAGCGAGATGTAACTCGAATTCAGCTACAATGCACTTGGAAGAAACAGTCACTCTATTTCGTGTTTTTTTTTCAGCAAGCTTAAGTGCTGCAGGCACGCCCATCGGCTGCATTGTCAGCGGTTACCTGATGGACAATATCGGGCGGCGGCGGACGCTGATCATCACCGAAATGCCCCTCATCATAGGCTGGTTGCTCATATCCTTCGCTCAGAACTTGCCCATGATGTATGTCGGTGAGTTTGTGTCAGTTCGTACCATGCAGCACACGCTTCTGGAAAAGGTAATGGCTGTATAGCGATAACCACTTGGGAAGAACGTTTCTGGAGTGGAGGCCCCTCACTGGATTTTTACCCGGTGGACTGGCGACTTGGTTTACGTGGCGGAGATACGTTGGAAGCAAGTGGCTTGTGACCGTTACCTACGCCGTTTGGGAGAAGCAATAGATGTCCTCCGTCTGCTGGTAATGAGTATGAAGACTTTAGCGACTTTGTAAAATACGTGTTGTCTAATTGCTAAATTGCAAATTTGCAAGATAGTCCTATCCATAAAGAAAATGTGTGTGTGCTCATGTACACACGCTAGAAGGTATACTTCTTTGGCGTAACAACAGAAAAAATAAAATGTCGACTTAGCTACCTTTAAGGTGTCGGTTTTTTTAATAGATAAATATAATAATAGATAAATATAATTGATGTCTTAAATTTACGCGAACGTTACCCATTACAATAGAACCACTTTTACTGCTTAACTAGTCACACGGGGCCATGTTTGCTGTAATGCTACCGAAATGTCGGGTTAATTAAGCAACTAAAAAAACCGCGATAAATCCTTAAAATTAGTTTTATTGTAATAGACGCCTACGTAAGTTTAGTATACGCCACCCACAAGGGCCAATAATCTGAACGCTGATTGTAACTGTTCTGTAGGCAGGCTGCTCGTGGGCTTCGGGTCGGGCATGGTGGGTGCCCCGGCGCGGGTGTACACGTGTGAGGTGGCGCAGCCGCACCTGCGGGGGATGCTCGGCGCTCTGGCGTCGGTCGGGGTGTCCACTGGCGTTTTGATTCAGGTACTTACGCTTATCAGAACAGAGCGCTTCATGGAACTCTTTGTTATTGCCTTGTCCACTCTATTCGCTATATATGTAAAAGTCCTCCTATAATGAGCGACTGATTGACTGACTAACAGACAACGCACAGCCGAAACGACTGTACCTAGAAACTGGCAGTGGTATAGACATTCCTTTCATGGTGTAAGTGAGCACAAAAAATGACTTTTAGAAATTCAACTAATATGGTGGTCTGTCTCCCACTCTGTTTCTCTTTCACACCAATGACATGCTTCAAAGCAGTGGCGTTCATTGTTACGCGGACGATAGCACCGGAGACGCTCTATACACTGGCCGCGCCAATATTTTGCGGTAAGAACTTAACCAGCACCGGAACAAACTCGTGTCTGAAGTCGAGTCTTTTTTATCAAATGTCTCGGCATGGGGCCGAATTTTCGGTAGGAATTCGCGTCAGAATTCTAAAATTCACCGGCACCATCTTGATGTTCCGAAGTCCTCTAGCGTGCGTTTAAAGCGCATTTTTTCTCCACGCACTATTTGTATATGGAATCAGCTACCCTCTTCAGTATTCCCGGACCGATACGACTTAGCGATCTGCAAGGATCGATCATATTTATCGCTAAGTGGCCGGCAACGCATCTGCGAGTCCTCTGGTGTTGCGGATGTCTAAGGTCGTTGGTGATCACGTACTTACAAGTGGCCCAACTGCTCGCTTGCCTCCTATGCTATAAAAATGAACTTTGACCCTCTTACGTGGGTGGAGCGGTAGGGTGCGGCTAATTGCTTATAAGTCGTGTAAGTTCTTGTAAGAGGTAATGCCATGCTGCATTGCTGGCTGCCGTCCGTATGATAAAAGTGCAGCAATCCAATCGCTTTTTGCGCGGCTAAAGTATTTCTGGTGGCCCTTTAGAGGGGAAAGATTTATACATCATTGTAATCTAGATGTTTATGGGTGTTGGCAGTGGCCAAAACGCCCCGACTTCCCTTTAGTTGAACTTGTAGCTGCCACTTTTCCTCTTTTCCTCTCCTTACATCTTCTCTGTTTAATATCCCGAAAAGAACGGGTATCCACTGGACCAATTAATGCTGACGACAGGACACTTTCACATACATCATCTTAGAGATCTGGTGGAAACTCAATTTTCGAGTAAAGGTGTATATTAATCAGGCGACTATTGACGCAAACAAAACCTGCACGGGCTAACGGTTACGCAGATACGGCGTCCTCCTTCAGTCCTTACCCCAATGTCTAATATACAACAACAGTATAGCTACAGTTATGCAGCGGTATGATGCGAGCGAAATCGTGCTGGCCTCATTCACCTGCAATTCAGCATGGCACACATGCCTATACTACTGCCACTAAAGTTTTATCTATGAAAAAAAAATCGAGTACCTACCAGTTTTATGTATGCTATGATGACGTCACGGCCGACCACTACACACGCCGTGACGTCGCACGTGTAGGGAACAAGCTGGTGAAGTAGTGTACACTGCTGGAAAATCATTTCCGACTATAAAATAATAAAATGAAAATGCGCTTTTTTTAATTGAAGTATAAAAATAGCTCTAGACGTCAATTAAATCTGCACACAATAATTAAGGGAAAGTCAAATTAATTATAATTAATTAATTTGACTTTCCCTTAAAGCCCAGTTTAAAAAAACGATTAGTTAGTAACTACATAATTATCATAATTTATAAATCAATGATGATCATGTCCTGGTCGAATTTAGGCTACGGCTGTCAGCTGCCATCTCCACAGGGAATATAATTTAGGCTACGGCTGTCAGCTGCCATCTCCACATGGAATATAATTTAGGCTACGGCTGTCAGCTGCCATCTCCATAGGGAATATAATTTAGGCTACGGCTGTCAGCTGCCATCTCCACAGGGAATATAATTTAGGCTACGGCTGTCAGCTGCCATCTCCACAGGGAATATAATTTAGGCTACGGCTGTCAGCTGCCATCTCCACAGGGAATATAATTTTTTCTACAATCACCTTTCGTTTTTCTTAAAGTTGGACAAAATGATATTTCTTATTTTATTTCGTTGTTGACGTATCTCTCATTCGCCATCATTGCGTTACAAAACTTTCCATACATGTTGATTATCATAACCAGTTGCGTAGTTTCTAACATTAGTGTGCGTACTTAATAGTTGTGCTATTGGCCTTTTTTAAGAGATAGAGGGCAAACCAGAGTCACTACCGCCACCCCTAGACATTAGCAAGACATGCGTCTTACAGACGTGTTGCCGACCCTTAAGGAATACGTATGCTCTTGTTTTAAAGACCTCTAAGTCGTATCGGATCGGAAATGCCGAGGAAGTCAGCTGGTTCCACAGTACAGTTGTATGCGGTAAAAAGTGGTGTTCAAACCGCACTGTTGTGGAGTTACGGACATCAAGGTAATGGGCGTGGAACTTTGGATATCTGCTGCGTGTATTACGCCGAGCAATTCCTCGGAACACTCCCTAATACGTGAGGCAGCCTAGGCATTCAGGCTCAGCTTCAGGACCTCAGCATGAAAGCCTGGGGGGGGGGGGGCTCTTCTTCTTCAGCTTATACGTCGCCGGTAATAAAAATGGATTACCCCAGGAGGGCTCCTGGGCTTCATTTTGAACTTCAAACTTCATTTTCAACTTCAAAATTCATAAAGCGTCCATACGTCCTCTTTGGTACAAGGTCACTTGTTTCGGATATCTTCCCGATGTCCTTAAACGCAAAAACATATGTTTTTTTTTACTAAATTAAGCCTGCTTAGTGGCGAAAATATAAAAAAAATAAACATGGATTTTCTCTATAAAGCACACAAGATGGTGATTAAAATGTTTTACTAGAGTCAATGTTATAATAATGAAAACCTAAAGTTATTAATAAACAAACTTTAGTCTGTCGTAAATTAAAATTGTCTTTTTCCCAAAAGTAACCTTTAGGCCAAAAATAAATCAATTTCGCTATAAAGGTTAACAAAGCAATTTATATTGAATAACTGTTTATAATATTCAAGCTAGACAAACCAGTTATTTAAAATTATCGATTATAATAGAAATTGAGATTTGAGTGTCAGGCAGTGTTAGGTAGGTATAAACAATAATTTGTGTATATCTATTCAGAAATTAGATCAATACGGTGTTCGCGAATTTCAAATTAAATACGCTAGTGAACTTAAGACTTAGACTTTTATTATAATCGCAAAAGACTTGATGATAGAGATTGATATCAATTAAGGTTTGCAACCTGAAAACCTCATGTGCAACAAAGCAAAACCGCATTGTTATAACGTCATTGATAAAAATCTTTATAAGTTACAACTCAAATGAGCAACTCTTAACGAGTCACAAATTAAAACATTGTGCTTGAAAATAGATGTAATATTATCTGTATTGTGCCCTTTTTACCCGTGCAAAGCCAGATTAAATATCGAGCTGAAAGAGTAGTAATTATGGGAGTCACTTCAGCCTATGACGTAATACGTCCTTTACAGAATACCACATCATTAAAACAAAGCAAACGGCAAACGCGCGGGATGTTAACGTAAATAAGGATGAAAATCAACTCTGTCTGACATGTCTATTATTATACTTGTAACTGACAACGGTCCATTCCTGAATTTGGTAAAGTTGGTAGCATTGTGATGTCATGTGTGCGTCACAATGCTGCCTATTGCCAAGATTATTAGCAATATTGATTTCGGGTGTTTCATTGTTACTGCTTTCTATTTCTAACGGTCTTGCTTTGTATATTTTTAGTGGAATATAATTTAAAATTATCTTGTGGCTTGTATCCAAAATATATAAGAAAAATGGATTTATAATTTATATTATCTTCACGCTTAATTATTCTCAACGTTTCAAGGTCACGCTTTTTTCCCGAGTCGGTTATATTTTTACCATTCTTATTACTCTTCAAGAATAATATGTTATGTTACCGAGTGTAAAAAGCACATATTTGTGACATAAGAAGTTCTTAAAAAACACAATGTTACAAAAAATATAAATAATGTATTCTTTATTCGTTGAGGTATAAAGACACTGCTTCTTCTAGGGGAATTAGCCCCTTAGATTCTCTCGCACCGGAAGATGGAGTGTTGAAGGTCCTCCTATACGTTGGATTGATGATCTGGCTAAGGCGACAGGGAGCTGCTGGATGCATGGAAATTGTGACTTATGGCCCTGTCAGGACCCATGTCCAGTAGAGGACGTCATATGACTGCTGCTGATGAAGATCACGTCGTTTTAGGTTATATTCAAATACCGATTAGGATAACATTATTATTATTATTGCCTCATTTCTTGCCATTTCATGAAAGTAGGTCGCCGGGAAGTACCCTTTAGTTTTTCTTGACGTACAGATACACGGATTTTATTCTTTGAAGGTACCGAACAGTGCCACACTACAATTCATTGAAACACGAACGTAGGTCACGAATACTGCACAATACTTGTAACTACGTTCTTTATCTATTGGAACAATTACTCCAACCATTTAACAACGTCTCTACAACTCTCGACGTACACTATTGAATAGGATTGGCAGCAGGAGAGCTCCACTTCAGTGTCAGAGAGTATCGCGTGCATCTCGCGAATTGTCATATGTTGCCTAAGTCTTAGACTACATATAAGAATAGGGATTTAAAAAACTACGAGGTGTTCCAGGCGCCCCCTTCGATCGAAGCCCAATCTCACCAAATCTCACTTGAGGGAGAAAACTCAGAGAGGCTAGGCGTGTTGGACTGGCCAGACTTTCAATCATTTCGTGGGCATGAAAATTATTTTAGGTTAATACAGATACTAATGAACTTATGCCAAATTTCATACAAATACCTTTAGTAGTATTCGCGTGAAAGTTTAACAAACCTAGGAACGTAGGGAGGCTCTATTAAATTATGACTGGACCAGGCATTTAAAAGAGGTCTTCGGTGTTGCGTCATGTGGGCACCGCTTCGGCATACTAATTCTGCGCATTTAAAATAACTCCGATGGGTCGTTTGCCACCCTGTTGAATAAGAAAGTCATTGCCAAACCATTAAAACCTCATTAAGGGAAATAAAATAATCCTATACTTTAGTTGGCAGTTGGTTACATGTCTGTGCGTAATTCATTAAAATCGCTCCAGTGGTATCAGAGAGCCCGGACAAACATCGTTACCCTTGATTTTTATGTATTGTGATAAATTACGAACGACTAGCGACGGAAGCTGGCTACTGGTAAAGACATAGTACAGTTACACTATAAATTTCCTCCTCCATCATATCACCGTCAACACGTGAACACGTGAATACGTCACAGAGTAAATAAAAGCCGCTGTTAAACATAAGTGTTCTAACTAACTGATCGTGGCTCGGTTACTGTTTTGACGCGGAACTTGGTGTTAAAGAGTCAACTTATCGAAGTAGGTTATAGTCAGTATACCTTGTATATTCTTGCAGGGTCACTTGTTTTCTCTGTTATACCTTTTTTTTTGGTGACGAAGGGGAATGCATTTACGCATGATACCTGGGACCCCCAGACCTATGTTGGACTCGGCCATTGGGTAGCAATACCATCTAAACTTCTTTCTTTTAGCCGCTATTGGTGGAGGGTCCCGGATCTGCAGGCAATAGGACCCTTCCAGCTATAGGCTGGCCTCGGCGAAAAGGCCAGACTTCACCTCCTCGGAGACTGTCCGGCTACGCTATGACAGTCCCCACGACGCCGTGTCTTTAGAAATGGACTGGGTTCCCATCCCGGCCCGACACGGAACACAGGGGCACTACTGAAGGCGCTGCAGATAGCACCTCCTTCGCACCCGTTCCTTCGCATTCGTCGTCGGCGAGGGGAGGCCGCGTTGGCACCCTCCTCTCTCACCCGCTCGTCGGCTTCCTTCTGGGACATGACGGTCTCGCAGAAGGAAGCCTTCGCCTGGTAGGACTCGTAGCTGCCGAGCATCGCGACAATGATTCTCGACTTTGGCAAGTCCCCTCCGACAACTGATGTCAGATCGTGACGCAGCGCCGCCCATCTCGGGCACACCTCGAGGGTGTGCTGGGCCGAGTCCACCGCCGCGTCACAATCGTGACACCGAGTCGTCGGCTCCCTGTGGGTTCTCTGTTATGCCTATTATATAACGATGTGTTATAATATTTTTCGCCAGCACGACGGAAAGTGTTTGTGAACTTTTTTGGAATAAATAAAAATCTATTAATACCCGCTAACTCTGTTAACATACGGAGTATTTGTTGACTCGTGATAGAAAAACGGCGGCTTCGTGTCGGGCTCATCAGCTCGAGATAAACGATAATTGAACTGCCCGTAGAAAATTACAACTCGTATGATGCTAAAGCCTTATGAAGGTCAAGGGCAATCACGTGAAACTTAGCATCACTGAAAGAGGCCTTTTTCGAGGGGAATGCGTTTAGTTTTTATTAGTTTACCTAGTCGGGGGTTTCTTGGGGGTGTGTGGGATTTGGGAGCAATAAGCTCTAGTAGTGTTCGTTGTCGTCTGCTTCTGGGTTCAATTGTTTACTCACGCGAGAACTGAAAGGGACCTAAAGGGGGCTGCATTCTGTACTGGAGATCTAGTACTCACTGTTCACACCCCTCTTAGGTGTCAGTTCCCGACTGAATCTGAATGTAACCCAGTATCCGGGTATGAACAGTGAATCGAAATATCTTAAAAGGGCCCAGTAGAGGGCTATGTAATAGTGAGCTAAAATATATAAAGCGAACTAATTAGAGGGTTATGAACAATGAACTGAAGTATCTGAAAAGACCTTGTATAGCTGAAAGAGATTGAATTGGTCAAGCATTGTGAGCTGAACTATCTAGAAGATGTCTTGTAGAGGAGTTACAGCAAATAAGCTGTGTTATTTCAAATAGCAATCTATATCTGTTCCCAATTTCATTCAGATACGCTTAGAACATCCCAACTTTCATGTGAATCTTTCGCATTTAAAATATTAATATCATTAATATGAATGAAGAATATATGCTATCACACATTGATAAACATATCCGGAAATTACAAGCATTAACTAATAACCACAGTTAATGTTTAATGTTTCCGGATATTTTATGTACCCGATTCCCTAAGGAATAACCATTCTACAAGATAAGATAGAATATTATAAGTAAATTTGGTTCGGTTGGACCGAGACGGAAAGAAATAATGATAACAGTAAACGTATTTTATCACTGTTTGTCCAGTGACCGGTGACACGCTGTATAGCGTCTAAAACGTTGGGCTTGTTAAAAATAATTAGAACCAAGATAAATGCGTGGATAGTTTCATTCGCACATATAACATTTGTGTAAACTTAGGACATCAAATTCAATTCAAATATTTCACATGTTGTACTAACGTTTTTTTTAAGACACTTAACTTTTACTTTAACCAAAACGATATAGGAAAATAATGTGTTTCCAGTACGTGGTGGGAAGTGTGACATCATGGAACATCCTGGCCGGGGTGAGCGCGATAGTCCCCATGATGTCCCTGCTGGGGATGTTCGTGCTGCCGGAGACGCCTAACTACCTGCTGACGCAGGATAAGCAGGCGAAGGCGGAGTCCTCGCTCGCCAAGCTACGAGGCTCCACCTGCGACCTGCAGGGCGAGATACAAAAGATGTTGACATTCAAGGAGAAGAATCACGTTGAGCCGTGAGTCGGTTTTTTATGAAAAGCGTTCGTGATATGCTGTCCGTTTAGTCCTTTGTTATCTAGCGATCAGTTTAATTTTTTTGTAGCTAATGATATGAAAAATTCATTCATACTTTTTCGTCATAAGCATCCTCATAGAGATGAAGCAGTTCATGAGGTGCCTTTCATCCACCGCGCGGGACGGACACGGAAATGATCAAATACCTGTAATTATAAGTTATTTACATTAGTAGTTTTATAGCCGCCGGGGAGAGCTTTTAAAATAAAGGGTTTTTTTTATTTTTACAATCAGCAGGATACACGGACAAGTTTTCGTTCTCAATAAACAAACTTGATAACGCCTCACAAGAAAAATGTTAAAACCGCAAAACTCTTTGCTATGTCGTGTTATTTTAAATTGTAATACCTATTCACAGCCCCTTTTACATCTATTAACAACATTAGTATATATACAAATATATAAATCACATTCGGATGTGATTTTCGTATGTTTGTGCGAATTGAACATTCAAATAAGTTGACAACAAACAAATCTGTCAATACACGCTAATGCGAGCGACATGACTTTACGACAATCGAGAACAAGTTTCAATTCATCATTTTTGATTTGTGTAAAGTGTAACTTAGATATAATGGATAAATAAAATTAGTCTGCTATTGTGTTTCCATTAACAAAATATGATTGACTAAATACCTACATAAGTACTCTTAGTAAGATACTGGGCCATTGGAGGAAAGGAGGACAACGCATTTGTATAACTGTTATGTGGATGTGTAAGGGCATCGGTAGCTATCGAGGGGCTGCAACGGCTTGTTTGTCCCCCCCCCCTCTTATAATATAAAATATAACTCAATCATCCTACTGATGTTACAAATGAAAAGTACCTACTGAATGAATTTCGAATAAAAATTGGCACAGACATAAATTACAACCTAGAATAGCATAAGCCTTTTATCCCGAAAAAAAATAACAGGGATACATTTCAGCCTGGTCGTGGACATTCGCATGGTCGTTACGCAGATGCGTTGCCCTCCTATCACCAAATGGGCCACCGGCTACTCACAAAGCACACGAAACGTAACAGCAATGCTCTTTGTCATTTCACGCCGGCATCAAGTGAGCGAAACGTACTTCCAGATCGTGCCAACCCAATTCCGTTGTGTAGGAGGATGAACTCCTCGTGTCATGCACCATGTGTAGTGCCACTACCTCCTATGTAGTATGGAACCACCTCTTCCTATAAGTAATAACTAGTTATTAAATATAATGACTTATTTTCAGGTTAAAGAACCCCAAAGAGGTAATCAAAGCGCTGATGCTGCCGTCCGCGCTGAAGCCGTTCACCATCCTGGCTCTGTACTTCTTCATCTACCAGTGGTGCGGGGTCAACACCATCACTTTCTACGCAGTCGAGGTGTTCGAGGTGAGGACCTACGTTATCATAAACCTTTATCCGTGTCTTGTTCCCACAATTAGATCCATGAGACTCACGCATAACATGCACGAAGCACTCATTGGGTAATACGGCTGACCCCTGCAATCATAATATATTTTTGGTACTTACTTTAAACTAAAAACAATTTCTAGATACCAGTTCACCAACTCAGAGCGTTGTCCAGACTAAACAATAAAATTATGGGGCGTGGCTAATAATTAGTAAACATGCAAATGGACAGACATACCAGCTACTCAGTATTTACATATTTTGTTGATAGGAATTTGACTAGTTCGAAGATTTTATATTTCGTGTTCAGAACCAGGTAATAAATTTAAAAAAACAAGATTGTTACTCTACGTACACAATATTTGGGCATCAGCTATCCGGCCAGATGTCATCGGTGGCGGCTGCCGATGCGAACTCCAACATATGCTCATCTAGTGGCCATATAAATACTTTGTGATCCGAACTCATACTTCGCTGCGAGCGAGAGGTGCCATGGCATAGCCATCTCTTCACTGCGACAAGAGATGCCATGGCATAGTCATCTCTTCACTGCGACAAGAGATGCCATGGTATAGTAATATCTTCACTGTGAGCAAGAGTTGCCATGGCATAGTCATCTCTGCACTGCGGCAAGAGTTGCCATGGCATAGTCATCTCTTCACTGCGACAAGAGATGCCATGGTATAGTCATATATTCACTGTGAGCAAGAGTGGCCATGGCACAGTCATCTCTGCACTGCGGCAAAAGTTGCCATGGCATAGTCATCACTGCACTGCGGCAAGAGTTGCCATGGCATAGTCATCTCTTCACTGCGACAAGAGATGCCATGGTATAGTCATATATTCACTGTGAGCAAGAGTTGCCATGACACAGTCATCTCTGCACTGCGGCAAGAGTTGCCATGGCATAGTCATCTCTTCAATGCGACAAGAGATGCCATGGTATAGTCATATACTCACTGTGAGCAAGAGTTGACATGACACAGTCATCTCTGCACTGCGGCAAGAGGTGCCATGGTGTAGACATCTCTTCACTGCGACAAGAGATGCCGTGGTATAGTCATAACTTCACTGCCAGAAAAATTGCCATGGCATAGTCATCTCTGCACTGCGACAAGAGTTGCCATGGCATAGTCATCTCTTCACTGCGACAAGAGTTGCCATGGCATAGCCATCTCTTCACTGCGACAAGAGATGCCATGGCATAGTCATCTCTTCACTGCGACAAGAGTTGCCATGGCATAGTTATATCTTCACTATGAGCAAGAGTTGCCATGGCACAGTCATCTCTGCACTGCGGCAAGAGTTGCCATGGCATAGTCATCTCTTCACTGCGGCAAGAGTTGCCATGGTATAGTCATATATTCACTGTGAGCAAGAGTTGCCATGACACAGTCATCTCTGCACTGCGGCAAGAGGTGCCATGACACAGTCATCTCTGCACTGCGGCAAGAGGTGCCATGGTATAGTCATATATTCACTGTGA
>JAFELO010001464.1:44707-72823 GCA_017140195.1 Eumaeus atala
GCAAGAGTTGCCATGACACAGTCATCTCTGCACTGCGGCAAGAGGTGCCATGACACAGTCATCTCTGCACTGCGGCAAGAGGTGCCATGGTAAAATCATCTCCTCACTGTAACTAAGAGGTGCCATAGCGTAGTCATCTTTTCACTATGGGCGAGAGACTATTGTATAAAATAAATAGTGATTTGACACCAAACCAAGTCGCAAATTTTACTAATCAAATCTTTGACGTCGGCAGGCTTCAGGCGCGTCGCTGGACAAGTACTGGCTGACCATCTCCATGGGCGTGCTGCGCGTGCTGTTCACGGTTGTGGGCTGCATCCTCTGCCGCCGCTGTGGACGCAGGCCACTTACTTTTGTCTCTGGTAAGCGTAGGTTCAAATTCGACAGCACCAAAGCTTAATGTGTTATGTATAGTAAATTAATCACCTACTTACGCACTTACGCAAGTCATATCATACGTCGAAAGTATTTTAGATAAAAACAATTATAAATAGTGGGTTTAACAAAGCCACAATGTACGCAGTGGTACAAAAGTGGCAAATGGCTGCCAATCCAAAGAAAAATGCGGTAATAAGCATTCATTTTATAAAATTATGCCTACGCCTCTGTGCTCGTGTGGTTTGTGAAGCATCGCATGCGGTTGTTAACTACGGTAGTTACCAGTGCGGCAAGAACTACTAGCTACTACGACAATGGGCGGTATCTCGGTGGTCGCCAAAAAGTTTCGACTGGCAAATACCAAAATCCTATCAATCCAAAATTTGATTCCAGCGCTGGGTTGCGGGTCCACCATGATCACCCTGTCAGTGTACATGTACTTCGTGCAGTACTGGAAGGACAACCACATGACTCCAGCTCACTCCTGGATCCCAGTGGCCAGCATATACCTCTTCACCATCTTCTGCACCCTCGGCTACCTGATCGTCCCCTGGGTTATGATCGGCGAAGTCTACCCCACGCAGGTAAACTATCATCCCTTATCTGTCGGTGGTCTTGGTACCGCTGTGCCCGTATCGTAAGAAGTCACTCTTGTTTCTCCATTCTCCGGGATGCTCCAAAAAAGTATAAGTTCAGAATATACACGGCGAATACATTCTCGAGCTCTGCTAACTGACCAACTCTCTGAGCGAAATCTGCGAAACTGACTCGGTCGCGCAAGCCCGTTGAATGTGCAATAGCATATGTATCCGTCGCAGGTGCGCGGTGTGGTGGGCGGCATGACGACGTGCGCGGCGCACTTGTCCGTGTTCTCGGTGGTGAAGACGTTCCCCTACGTGAAGGCGGCGCTACACGACTACGGCGCGTTCGGGCTGTACGGGTGCATGTCTATACTGGGTGAGTTACCAGGTTTTACACAGAGCGACTGCGATGGAACCTCCGCAACCCAGCAGGGCAGCTGGACTCAATCCTAAAGCTCGAATTCGATGGATTCGAAATTTTCGTGGGATCACCATATTTTCAAAATAAGCCGTCAATATGTCGTGAATATGGAAAACACGCACAACGCATATTCTACTAATTTATGCATGCGACACTACTTGATGCATGTATTTTACGCAGAACTTACTGAACTGATTAAGACACAAATTTCCACAGATGTAATGTACTGCTGTGGCAGGTATTGTCTAAATCAGTCAGGAGTGTTACCCACATCAGCCCGCGGTGTAGCCCTTGTAGCTCCGGTCCTACTAGTTGTAGCGTCACGACGCCACAGGCACCGTCGACGCTAAAGCCTGCCTCGATTAATATGCAACTTGAAAATGATATTTAATCAGGGCCAGTAGTACCTGAAGTTCGCGCGTTCAAACAAACAAACTGTTGAGCTTCATATTATTATAGTATGAGGTTCTGTACCTGTTACCTATTATACCTTTTGTGGGTTAGGATATGTTATTATTGGTATAGATATATCTCTACCACATTACATTAGCCCAGCCCTGTGCTAAGTACCGTAGGGCCTTTGGTACTAGACAACTGAAATATATTTAATATTGTTCAAAATTTTATATATTTAAGATTTTTAGCATAGAGATACATATAATAGACATATAGACATCCATGACCTAGGCGGGTTTCGAACCCGCGACCTCTGGCGTAACACGCGGACTAACCGCCGCGTTACCAACTGAGCCAGCCGGCCGTCATATGTATCAATCGACTGCAGGTATGGTGTTCTTTTACTTCTACCTGCCGGAGACGAAGGGCAGGACCCTGCAGGAGATTGAAGACTACTTCTGCGGCAGGACCAAGACGCTCAAGAAACAAAGCATTTCGCCGACGGCATGAGCTATGAGTACGTACGCGCCAGCTGCTACTTGTGTAGGCAATTCTGACAATTATGTTTGTTCTAAATGTGCTCAATTCACTCGCGACAGAAGTGGAACTTCAGAAACTGTGTGAATCATATGAATGTGTTTAATGTGTGTATGAATTTGTAACATGTTCGTCGCAGCCTACTGTTTATTCACTTGGATGCAACAAATATGTTGTGATGTTTATGTTCCATCACGGTTCTAGAAGCGTCTCAGGTTTTGAAATCAACACGAGTCAGTATGGGACGATACATGTACAGAAAATGTGTTTTATAAGTTTCCAAATTATCAGTTCAATAAAGGTGAAGGTGTCGCTGACGACCCACTAGTACCGTGCTGAGTCTAGGAGTACCATTGGGACATCTCAAAAAAGAGGTACTTTCGAAACTAGCGTCGCCCATAAACATCCGCGTACCTGTAGATGTAGAACTAAGAAATTTATAGATCGATATTTATAAAAACAATTCAACCCAATTTAAATATTTTATTATTTTTTATGCAAACATATATTGTACCTCTAGTTTTAATATCAATCACGATAAACAAAGTGTCTTTTACAATCTACGATATATCGGATTCAATTTTAAATAATATTGAGAATTTATATATCAGTAAGTGCCTCATATACGATTATAATTGTAATTTATTAATTAAAATGTTATCTATTTTTTATGGAGGCCTTGTATTAAGTATCACATAAAATATGTTTATATAAATAAAAATTACCGTATTCCGGAGCTTTTACGCATTAATTATTTATGATGCCATATATTATAGATTAATCAAAGTTCCTATGCACGTGAATATGAGATTAAAAAATGTATGTAAATTTGTATTTATTATTGAAAGAGGTATTTATACATTTATTTATTTATATCAAATATTGACTAAGATTGTTTATAAAAAGATATGTAAATAGATTAGTGCCATATATATTTTGATAATTATTTTTAAGTCCAATTTATTTTTCGTTGTCGAAATGTGTAAGTAGAGAATAAAAGCAGTAATTGCTTATTTATATTAAAGGCCAAGTCTCTACCTATAGCTCATGAAACCTTTTGCATATGATGCCTGCGGCAGTCATACTGTTTTAAATAATTTATTAGACCTGCCAAATAAGAGTAGTATTTATGTTGTAGTTGATGTGAAAGCCTAAGAAAGGATGGGGTTCCTACATCAATGTCTTATGGTAATAAAATATTTGAATAGCAGGTTGTGTCTTAGCCGCATTTAAAGTTTTTTATATGTAGAGGAATGAGTGTTTTATTTATCTGAGAGAGAATGAATACTAAATATGCAGTCTTAACTGCAAAAACGTATATATTATTATTTCCTACCCCTGTTTCTTCTATATTTTGGTAGACGGAATACAATTTGATATTTTTAGTTTCATTATTGTTTATACTTTGTTCAATTAACCTATGATTATTTTGATATAACAAAATTAAGTAATGTTGTTTAGTTTGCCATAACAAATGTCTCAAAACAGTAGCTGGGAAAGTAAAAGAAAAAAAAGAACAACCCCCCCCCCCCCTCCGACACAAGATACTTTTCTATTATGTACCTATTGTTTTATTTGCTGCGAGAGACGAAAACGACGAACAGGATCACCTGATGGCTAGAGACTACAAACACCCACAATATCTAACCCAATCTACAGACATCACTAGACTCAAGAAGAAGATCATTCATTACTAAAGTCCATAAATACTGTCACATATTTTCCTAAAGGAGACTGTCTAAAATTGTATAATGCGTAGCGATTAACACTCACACACCTACGCCTACACATGTTAAACATTCACCATCCCTCGTATTTCATCAATAAATATATCTTCATTAAGTGGGCACCAAACTTTAGTATAATTTTAGAATACAAGAGAAAACAAAATTAGACATATTTTTATGATTATACGTATACGATACGTCTTGTCGCAAATTGTAAATAGTTTAAATTATAAATATATTTTGTATAAATATATCTTAACAAGCTTTTACGTTTTTTGGGCTCCGACCCGAGGAGACTTAAATACTTATTAGGTAATAAATGTTATACACAAGGGTGCTTATTTAATTTCTACAGATTAATATATGAAATTTGCTTTATATTTGTAAAATATATGTTTACATGTGTATATTATAGGTATAGCACAATAATTAATAGTTAAAGCATTTGTGATAGTCTGTTAGTCGCATTGGCTCAAAGAGATGTGAATTATTGTTGATGATGTAGTTAATAAAGAATATTATTACCTAATCGGTGTTTCATTGCCTCTATCAACTTGCAGTCGTAGAAGAAATATGCAATTGTAAATCACAGATTAATTCCGAATCCGAATATGTAACAAAAAAGTAGGTAAGTAGATGAATGATGTACATAAAGAGGTAGTGCCATGCACAGTGGCCACTACATGCTCCTATGCAACGGAATATCACCGGCACGACCGGTGGTAACACTCGCTCACATAATACCGCCATAAAGTGACACCTCCTGTGTCGCGTTTTTTGCGGTTTGTGAGTAGCCGCTGGCCCATGGAGGGAGGTGAAAAGGAGGGCAACGCAATCGCGTAACGATCATGCGAATGTATATGGGCGTCGATAGTCAAGGTCAATCGGCTCGTTTGCCACCTATGCAATAAAATAAAAGATACTTGAAGTAGGTCCTTAACTGTTTAATGTGATGTGCAGATATTTTGTGAAAACAATGTTACTACATTCGATGGAGCTGGAAGACGATGTAATAAAAAATAACGATTCCTTTGGGAGGGATTTTACGTGGGAGAACCCGCGAGTCACGCCTAGTTATTGCCATAATACAAAAGGCCTTAGCTGAATCTAGAGCAGAATAAAAGGAAAACTGTACGTTATTCTGTAAGTGTTATTCGAGTATGTTTGTAAACATGAAACCGATTGCACTCATTTTTGTGCACTTTCTCGTCATTAACTTGTGTTGTTCGTATAATTTAAAAAAACACTTTAAAGGTAAGAAATAATATATTTATTGGTTCTTGAAGGTTACCTTTTTTTTATAAAAAATCGTGTTAGGTTTTACTTCCCACGTCGTCTCTCTTACGTCTCATACGTACCTTTCACTTCAAAACCAGTTGGTTCAATAACACACCGTCCGCGTATAGGAGGTGACACTCACATTTTTTGTGTGATTTTGTATGTGTTTGCAGCTGGCTGACGCCTGGTACCTATGGCAGGTGACCCGAAGTCGTGGCGATACCAGTCGTCATTTTGTGTTTGTTGTGTTACCGGTTTCAGCCGGAGTCGGGTGTGCATTACATCTGTAATTGTTTTTTCTGCTTATGCCGACGTGTCCAAGCGCAGTTAGTCACTCAGCATAAGATCCAATGCCGGTTCGACTTTGCAGTAAAGGGGTAAAAACAAATTATCCATGAGCTCGCTATAAACCTTACTATAATCAAAAATATCTAACAAAATCTCTAAGTCTTTATGGTACGCACTTTGTGAATTTGGGAAGATACTTAGACAGAAATTCAGAAATCCGTTTGGCACGTTCATATCGACACCCATAAATATCCACATAATTAGATGCTGTATAGATCTTTAATCATACGACACTAACCATTGGGCCGTCTGAGCTCTCACAAGTCGTGTGAAACCATTACTTTACGTCAATGTTATGCGAGATCTCGGTCACGAACAATTAGTGTGAAATTGACAAGAAGAGAGAAATAATAGAGGCTATGTTTTAGCCGTGGTAGATTAATCACGTCGAGGTCTATGGACCAGCAATCAGGGCCGAAACCGATATTCTCATCGATTGCCTAAATTTTTTTCTGATAAGTAAGATTTATAAGGAGCCCCTAGGCCTACATTATCTAACTTACAATTTGGGTTTTGTTTCCAGGTGGATATATAACAAAAGATGGACACGAACTAGATGGACTCTCCCGTCAGATGCTTCTAAATATTTTAACTGCAGTGCAGAGGAATGTAAAGAGTCTGACTGGAGATAACTTGCCGGTGTATACTGCTGAGTTCCACAACAATAAATACACAAGACCCTTTATTTATCCAAATGTAAACCCCAATAAGCATTACGGATAGAAGTGAAACTCGTGGAGCAGCTAAAATATGTTGCGTTACGTTTTCCTAGGATATCTTGTCCTCTATATAGTGGAAACATACGATAGCAAAAGGACAATAGTTTTACTTAGCTGATCATAACGCAGCTATAGTCAATATTCTAGTGACATCATTCACCACTAAGCTTCGGCCGCTTTGCTAGAAATTTATGAATTTCTAGCAAAGCGGCCGAAGAAAATAATCTAAAATGTATGAGTTATGACTCATAGGTGTGGTAGAATAGAGGAACTCTCACGAAGCGGCCGAGGCGCAGCAGTGACGATCACTAGAACACTGACGAGAGAAATGTTGTGGTTTCCTAATAAGGGGTGATTGATACCGTAAAGTAAATAAAACTATATTATTATCTTCATGATGGCCGTCGCAATCACTAGTTTCCAAAAATAGTTCCAGCACCCGTAATACGGCACCGAGAGCCATTGCCCGCATAAACAGCACGGTTTACTAGAGACAGGCTACTGATACTGCTTATGTAACTAAAAGATATAAGTAAGTCAAACAATCTGTGCTGCTATTTGCAGAAGGGCAGTTTTATTGGTACCTAATAACTTATAAAGCTGCATAAGCTTAACGCATTTCTAAGAATATTTTATATTCCTTTTATTCTATTCTTTGTGATTTTTTTGGCAAAAATGTAAATTTCAATGTTTAAGAATTCTATTAAGTTGTCAATGTTAATTTACACAACTGTCATCAATCGTTTGATCGTTTGTTGAATCAGCTATCAATTGTCAGTTGTCAGTTGTGACACTTGTGTGTTTTCACTGTCACAGAGGCTACTTAGTTGAAACTGCGGGGATTATATTTTTCACACTTCAGAATTCTTTCAGACTTCACTTTTCACTTTTCAGTTGAGTTACAACTGGTGTGTGGTTTACTGTTTGTTCGTAAATGCCAATACCTAGGTCTATTTATTTTCCCCCAATACGTTCATTTGAACACGGTTAAAAAAAATGTATTAAATCAGTAAAACAGTATTTTTTGTTGTTGCTCGTTAACTTGATAACATTTTTCTTTGTGCGGATGTAAAAAGTGACGTATTGATTGCAGACTACAGAATTTATTGGCTAATTATTATTGAACACCTGCCTGGTATGCGCTTTGTCGATTGAGCAGAAATTTGTATAGAAAATAACGAGCTTGATACCTTTGATTATATACGCAGTGATTTAAATATAGTGTGGTGTAGATATCTATCGACAATGCCGATGATCAATAAAAAAAGGAATTTTCTGTTAACCATATTTTTGAAATAAAATACTTTAAATTTCCCAATATTATACCTAACATTTCTTATTAATAAACTATATTACATGTTCTTGCCAATACAATTGGTCTTACAGTCTTTATTGATATTGGTGTGATAAGTTCACAGATATTATTATACTACTATTATTGGTAACTGACCATTGAGAATAGATGAGCTACTTACCCAAAACTAAAATAAGTTAACCCTCTCAGTTACTAATTACCAATATATAAAATTAATTTATTTTGGAACAAATAATTGTTTATTTTATTTATATTCTGAAATAAAATATTTTTAAATAAAATTGTTAATGTGTATTTAAATTATTGAATGCCAATATTAAATATTTGTTTTTGTCTCAATGAAATGACATTATATTATAAAATTTTTAGTTTGTTAGGAATTAAAAAATGGAGAGAATGCACAACCATTCAACTTGCAAGCCTTTAGGCATTATATTGGCTTATTTTCTTATAACCCAGCTGTCTGGTGCCACGATATTCATGTTCTGGGGCATTGAAATATTGCAGGTTAGGTATCTACTTTAACATATGTATATATAGTCAAAATTCTATGGATCTTTAATTAATTAATTCTTCATCTTACTTATTAACATTGTTGGTATTGTACCACAACACACAGATTACAAAATTGTCAAGAAACTTTCAAAATTCACTATCACTTTGTATCACTAACACTATCTAGATTATTGTGAATGTACATTAGATGCATACAAAATTTTATGACATTTAATTAAAATGTTGTGTTGTGCAACCATAGTGATATAATGTTTCACAAAATTACTAGAGCTTTTATTTGTATTCTCAATAATTCCTCAGTAAAATTAAAAATAATTGTTTTAACATTTCTATAATAACTATAAAGCATATTTAACATGGCCCACATAGAGGGCTCAGGGAAAGTATTGTACCTCTGTGAATTTCTGTAGTGATGTAGATGTGCATTACTGAACATTAGTTCCAACTGCTTATTGGAGTTTACCCCTTAGGATATTTTTATGTGGCAAGAAGAAATATGAGGAGTCAAGTCATGCAAAACACTAACACAGGTCAAAAAATATTACTGCATCATATCTCTTGCACTGTCACTTCGGGGTTACATTTGATCTTAAGGAGTAACTCCAGTTGCATGTCGGATCTTATTGTTCCTTTTTATTATTTGTAATGGATTACTTTTTTCTAATAGAGATCCAAATCATCCATGGATCCGCATATTACCCACATGTTACCAAAGATTCTATCAGGATTGTTTACTTCTATGGTGATTTTTAAATTTGGACGCGGACGATTAGCACTGGTTTCAGGTAATTGCCTTATTTAAATATGAATGAGCACAGAAATATCAAGTTGTATACTTAGAAAAGCTATAAATGTGGCATCTCTTCTGTATCTGTACTAAATGTGATAGTTACACTTATGTAGTTGCAGCTGAGCTTTGGAATGCACTCTGTTTACAATATCCTGTGACAGTATTATTTTTTAACCTATTGTAATTGTAAGGTCACATTCAAATAATAAATTTACTTATAATTTTTTTAATTATTCTTCTATTTAATTAATATAATTGCAATAAAGTACCTACACTCGTGTTAATGTGAAGAAATCTTTTTAATTGTTACTTTTGGAAAACCAGAAGAGCCTGCTGGTTTTCCAAAAGTAAAAAAAATACTCAATTTTTTTTCTTACTGTAGTATTTATTATTCTTACACTATAGTATCATTTTGATGTTCATCTCTTTGTCAAGAAAACCTACAGAATTTTGAAATTTGTCGATAATTGAGATGACACAATGCAGATAAATGATTAGATGCGAAACTTTGTAATTTGTAAATGTTTTGAATTAGACCTTTCCCAACCAAGTACTTAGCTACTCTAATTATGTTGTATTATTTACTTGACGGTGGAGTAGCTCTACAGTGTGCTTGCTCGGCTTTTTGCCGTCAGACGCTCTGTGGTTACGCCATCGTTATGGTCTCTGTTCTCTGCTGCTCTTCTCCCGTGGCTGGTCACTTTGAAAGCTGCTGTTTATGATGTTGCCTGTTGTTATAATTTTTGTACTACTGTATTTCTGTTTTGTATGGTAAATAAAGTGTGATGTTATTTTAAAGAGTTATTTGTTTTTTTTTATGGCCTAGATTTAGGAGTGAGCAATCGGGGTTGTTTGGTTAGTACCGACGCCCACATTGACATGCGCACAGTTAACTGTTATACAGATGCATTGTTTTCGGAAGAATCTCACTAATGGGCTACTGGCCACTCACAAGCCGCACGAAACTCGCTAGCATAGCCATCGCATTCAAGACGGTATCATGTGAGCTAGATATACCTACTCGGTCACGCCAGCCCAATTTGGCTGCAATGCACGAATGGCACTACCTCTCACTGAATGTTTTGTTTGAATAAAAATTATATCTATTTTCAGGTGTAGGTGTTGGCATACTTTGCCTATGTCTTGGTATCTATATACACCATGTACAAAACTATAACCTAGTACCGCAAATTTGCTATGTGGCATACATCATATTTTCTACAATTGGCCATTATACTTTACCTGTCCTTATTATGTTTGAATTATACCCATTACAAGTAAGACATTGAATTATAATAGTAGAAATCGATATTCAATAGTTGTAACACATTGCTACATGCCCGCTACGCAATTTGTAAATCCGCTACGCTGGGTGTTAGTGATCACGGTATCCGCGTAATTCTAAGTGCGTAGCGGATATGCTAAGCCCGTGGCGAGCGTGCTAAGTAAAAATATAGCGCTTAAGCCATTCGTGATTCTAACTGCAGTACTACAACGGTAGATCCGCAATGAGTAATTCAGTGTATAAATCTTATACTCGGGTAATTATTATTGGTGCAATAGAGTTGAGCATTTGATTGATTTAGATTGATGAATTTGGAGTTCCTAATTACTAATTACCTACATATCATTTGTAATAAAATGTTAAAATTCATTGATTTATTTCCAGCGCCCTGTTACCTAGCAAAACACATTTCTTGCGAGGTTTTACAGCGTTATAAAGCTATAGGATATTGGCTCGAGTCCCGGTTCAATCTGGAAACTATTTCAAATCTCTGCCGTTTAAATTGTGTGTTAGTCAAAATGAAGTATTAGTTCTGTAAAATGTTCTATTTACAATATCTAAGGCTATGTGTGTATATCCATATGTGTCATAGCTATGGCACACCTAGTTCATTTAAATTCATTGTTAGCACAGCGTCGACGAACGCTTATGATGTGAATATTGCATCTATTATAAGACTTCACGTTTTTTTATATATATATTGGATATATATATATATATATATATTGGATTGTGCTTAATTTTATAAGGCTAAGAAAGGCTGCAATGTACAACGGATGTAGGTATACGACATACGATATATCATCTAACTTAAACTCCACACTTCAAAGCGTTACAATTTTCAGATCCGGGGACTTCTCGGCGGCATTTCCATGTCTAATATATGTTTTCTAGTGTTCGCCGTCAACATATGCTATCCCCATGCCCGTGATTTGCTCGGATTCAGTAACACCATCACCTCATTTGGCGTCTGCTCACTATTAGGTAACACCAAGCATATCTTTCGATAGTTTATACAATGAATAAAATTAAACGCTTAAATTTCAAGTTTCATTCACTGAATTAACTTTTGAACTGAACTAATAAAAGGAAAGTTTTATTTAATCTAAATCCACAAATAGGTGCCTATTGTCATAAAGTTTGTATATGTGTTTTACGAGCGATCCGCACCAGCTTCACCCGTAAATAGCATTCACTTCATAAACTAAAACCTTCCCCGGGACCGCTCTATCCATCGATGAAACAGCATGAAAGCCCGATTATTAGATTTTCAGAAAATTTATCACATACATACAGACGCTTTTTAAAACAAAGTCCGTTTTGTAATAAGCGTAAACATAGTTACATAGCTAATCATATAGGTCTACTTAGTAGATAGAGTTACAGTAATAAATTACAGGGTGTGATTTTTTTCGCCAGCCCACTTAACTTCACCAGCCTTTTACGGATACGTAAACATTGATCTTATTAAATGGGTTTACACATTCCTTAGATTCATCTAGAATTTTTCGAAATTCTACGTACAGTATGTTAATGCAAGTATTATGTTATTGAGCTTAGAGAATAACATCTTCAATGTGATAGTTATTATGGTATTTACTTCTGACTTTGCAATTGCTTTGTTTTAACAAAGGTTGCACCTACTTGTACTTCTGCCTGCCAGAAACAAAAGGCTTAACGTTGGAAGGAATCGAAAGATATTACAATGACCTACGTCCATCTCTGATGTCACAGCGGAAGATTATCGCGCAGAATGTTGACAGAAATTTAATTAAAGAAACTTTGAAGAAAAACAGGGCTAATGAATATCCTGGCATGAAACTGAACTAAAAATGTAATTTTTTTAATATTAAGGTTAAATGAAAATTCACTTTGTTATATTTAAGTTTAATTCCAAAACTTATTACTTTACAATAAAATATATCAATGTTTTTAATCGATACATATAACATCGATAATGAATATTTTTGATGTAATCGTTGTTTCCAATTCTAGTCGTATCTAGGAAGACTTGTTTATGACTTGGGTTTGTTAGGCAGTTTGTTAATTAGTCTATTTTAATTTTGTTTACACTTAATAAATTTATTACATCATGCGATACCAAAACTTGTTCACAGTCAGTAGGTGTTGATATATCGCGAACAATTTGATATAGTAAGTAGTTATTTAAAACTTTGATTAACTAGTATTTTAATCTCTACTTAAAATAAGCCTATAATATCTACAACACTGGTATATATATATATTTAACTGGGACTCACCATCTTATGAATAGTCGTTATGTGTCACGTGTAACTTTGGTAAATTACATATTTCTTAATAGTTAGTCAATTGTATATCTCTATGCATGTTTAAAATACTATAAAGTAAAGTTGAAGTAGAGATTAGTACTAAAATAGTTGACTTTCTATATTTATACAGCCTACACATTTATACAGCGTACACATTTTCGACGCTATCAGCTCTTGTTATGTACGATTACACTTTATAGTATATGTATGGATTACTAATGGAAGCTGTTAAAAGACTTCTATGAAGACTTCCAATTGATAAAACCTTATCTAAGCGTTTACAAACTATGTATGTTGACTATTATTGATGGTTAGAATCAATTTTTGCGTTCAGCTTTAGAATATATTGCTATTCTATCATACAAGGCACTGAATTTACTATTTTTGTAGTTTTAGATGGTTTTAGTAGGTTTACCAGCGTAGTACATTCTACGCTTTATAGGGGATTCAATCTATGAAAATTTAGTTCTAAGTACCCCTGTCTGTCATAAATAGACCTTCCTCTGAAAATAACACAGGTAATACAGGTACTATATAAAAAATGTAAAATAACATTTCATTATCTGAGCCACTATAACGAAGGCATAAGTATGTGGAAAATAAAGTTTAAATATCTTTAAATCGTTTTTAATGCTTAGGCTCATTCATGTCCCTGTTGCTTGTTATTATAATAAATTTCCGTCAAGAACTCCGTCTTGTATACCACCAACGGTGACTTTATATTTCTTGTAAATACTTATTTTTGACTCATTATGGTCACTTTGCTTTGTTAGGAAACTAATAAATATGGATAAACTTATTTATTAACGCTTAAATATATTTATTTTTTAGTTCTATGAGAAATTTTACTGGTAATATGTGCTTGTGTCGATTTAATGTGTAGTGGGTCGAGTATGATCGTTATGAATAGGAAAACGACTGAAGGTTTACAGGTATAGAGATAAGTTGCGTAAGTATCGGAATGCAGGTATCAGGTGGGGAAACCTGCTACATAGTTTGTGATTAAAATGTAATCATGAGTTGCACGGTAAATAGTTGATTGTTGGACGAGGCATAGACAAGACGTCAAATTTTTTTTTGTCAAATTTTTGTCTTTAATATAAACAAGTCCTCTGAACTCGCAGGACTACAGATAAGTCAGTCTCCGTCAAATATCTACTGAATGAAGATTTAATAAATAAAAGGATTGTTCCTCTTTTGTATTTTTTTAGTATGTTTTTATTATTTTAAATAATAATTCACATATATCTGCATGAAAATAAATATGTGGTGGGACAATTTTAAACTCACTTAATCTTAATGTATTTCTTTACTTACACAAGCATATGCATATTATAATAAGTAATAACTGTCTAATTTTAAAACTATGTTGCTCGATTAAAAGTAATAATAATAAAAACGTTGTATCCTTTCAAATTAAATACAGTAATTAGACATATGAGTGTTTTAATTTATGTTGAACAACCTGTCGGCATGTCATTGTCTGAGAATTCTGAACGATCTAAAGATATCGCTGTTGTATATCTTTCCGTACCAGAGTCTAGTAAAGGGAAGTAGCATTACCAGCACCGCCTCTCAGAGATGATGACTACTAGTAAATATAGATGCGTATAGTAACTATAGGTGCGATCAGATAAATATGAACACAAAAGTATTCGCATAATTATAATAAGTGAGTAAGAAGTGTTCCCATGCTCTCTTCATGAGAACAAACACGATACACGCAACAAGAAATAGGTAAATAGAACGAGAGACCTAAATAGAACACTACAAATCAGATATCGTATAACGAATACTATCTACAATAGCTTCTCTAATAAAAAAAAAATATTTTATCAAATAAAATTGGGCTAGGACGATAATCACGTCACAACAGGCCTGTGTCGGACCGAATGTTATGAGTATTTTACTGTATATGGATGCCCACAAATATTCGTGATTATCAATTTAGATTTTGTATATCCAACAATTATCGTTAAATCATTTCCTACACTTTTCTTTCTACGCCGAGTCTAATACTACCAAACGACGTTGAAGAGCTTTTTTTCTTTTGAACACTACTAGTGAAAAAAATTAAACATTTAGATTTCGAACACGCTCGAAACACTTACATTTCGATATAGATTTCGAAAAAAAAAAATTATTTGTTTATTAGCCCCTTTTTTTGTTTACTTTTACTGCTGTTTTACTAAAAAAAATGAAATAAAAAGAACAAATGTCAGACTACTTAAAATAAGTTCTTAGATAATACATATTAAGTATATTTTCGTGTTTTTCATTAATTATTTTACTTTATAGTTTTTGTGTGCTTCAGAGAACGGTGGCTTATTCTTAACAGTGTTTTGTATACCTACATAGTATATCTAAAGCGTATTTTTGCTAGGCGCAGTTTTAATTATTACACATACTAAAGGGATACTTTCTCTAACGAGTGATTAAATAAACCTAATAATGCTTTTAAGTAACTATTAACGATAATTGTGATATCGTGTACATTCGATGAGGGAACATTTTGCTGTCGTTTTAATAAGGACTGTCCCTGTAGAGCTTCGGCCCCGCGAACTATTCGTGCTCGCTAACGTTGTAAACCGTAATGCAGTGTAACCGTAATGTAGTACATTACGCTACGGAATTATATTTTGAGGAAATTCATCTTATAACGATCGGATTTTTATCACTCGAAAACAATGTATAAGAGCCACATTCCATAAGAAATCCAACGATACATGTAAGCCACTCTTTGAAAATTTAAAGATTCTGACGCTCCCTTGCCTCTATATTTATGAGGTAGTCTTGTTCATTCAGACCAATACTAATTTATGCATTTTTCAAATAGAGCAAGAAATAAAAATAAAATTTGTTTCACCCAACATTCTACATCATAATTTAATAAAAGTATTTTTTGACACACGAGTTAGCAGACAGGTAACAGGGACTATCAATTTCTCAATTAAAATCTAAATTATCGAATTTTCTTTAAAATAATGCTATTATTCCATGAATGAGTTCTTAACAGACAAATTATGTGACTAATGACTATATTAAATAATTAAACAAATATTATTAAATATTATAATTTGAATTGTAATGAAGTTTCTTTTCCAATTAATTTATAAATTACCTATCATTTATCATAATTGTGTAGCTACCTACTTTAAAATAGATACACAATCAATAATTACTATCATATTATTAATGTTATTATTTTAAATTATTATTGTATTATAATATTCGCTGACATTATTGACAATTAAACTCTAATATTATCATTATGCTTGCATCTATTTCTAACCATGTATTAATGATGTATATAATGTCTTGTTACTTGTAAAACACTTGTGGACGGTGCTGTTTTAATACATACCTAAACATTATAATACTTATCACCCCACTCCATTTTGATATCGCAAAATATTGTACAATTGTTCATTGTTTTCCCATTTTGGTACCAATACATTGTACAATATTTTGCGATATAAAAATGGAGTGGGGTGATGAAGAGAACAGAACCGCTGTGATTACACAAACTGGGTATGGAGACAAATGCAATATTAAAACTCTCCATACACATGGTTAAACACTACAATGAGGCTATTAATACGTACAATGAGACTTCCCCTGTTTGTGACAGAGGAAGATCTGGCCCTCGACGTGTGTTCGTACGGAAAAGGTAGCCAAAGCAGTAAGAGAAAGAATTCGAAGAAATCCTATCCGAAAGCAAAAGATTTTATCTCGGGAAATGGAGATAGCACCGAGAACAATGTCGCGTATTTTAAGAGATGACTTAGTACTTGCAGCCTTTAAGTGACGCACTGGTCAATTCTTAACTGATAAATTTAAGATGAATAGGGTGGTAAATCCGAAACAACTACTGAAGTGGTACGCAAAGGCATGTCACAGAAAAAAATTGTTTACGTATGAGATTTTTTTATAATTGAGCAACATTTTAACAAACAAAATGATTGTATTTATGCTCAAAGCTCTAAGGAAGCTCCCCACTTAGTCAACAGTGCAACGTGGGCATTACCCGACAGCAATGTTGGTTTGTTGGGGTGTTAGCTAAGAAATAGTGACTGAGCCATATTTTAGTGAAAAATGTATCAAAACATCGGCACATGTCTATCACACCACGTTCTTGAGAACCCTTGACAACACATGATCAATAATCGAGTATGAGCCTTCCAGCGAAACTCGGCGCCAGGTCATGAAGCTCTGGCCACGCAGGTTGGGACTTCATCAGCCGTCGTACGTCGTACAGTCCCGACCTTAACCCTCAGAATTACGATGGTGATCAGTTAGCGAGTACAGCTCGCTCTCAACTCTATGGTACTTTGGAGTCCCTAAAACAATCCATACGATAGGGAGTAAAGAATTTCCCCATGGAAAGAGTGCGTGCTTCTATTGATATCAACTAAAAATATAAAAAGCTTTTTATGTTTTTAATTGTTTTATATTTGTGCATTAAACTAATACACACTGTAAAAGTAATAAATGTTACTTGCAATTAAAAAATATTTTTTTTTGTTACAATATTTTAGGCAAGACGTATATATGGCGTCTAATGGTCGCCGTTTTGAATATTATCTTGTCTTCGTTGGCACCCGCAGGACCAAAACAGTATGATTGAGGTACTACATCACCCCAAAGGAACAAACATTTATAAACAGCAAACAAGTACATATATACATATGCGTCTTTGCATTACGTTTGTTAGAAGATCGAATATTTCTTTATAAACTAAAATTACTAACCTAACCTTTATGTACACATGTAACACGTCACCAAAAACGAAACTAATTTTTAAATTATTAAATGATTTAATCAATTTTCATTTAAACCAAATTAAATCGCAAACTATTAAATATCAACTAACGTTTGCAACACAGAAGATTAAAAGTAGTACTTACTTCAGGCGGATTTTCATGACACAATTTCTGTTGTTGCAGGTTACCAAGTTAAACTACATGCAAAGACGTAGTTTAAATATAATTGTAATTTATATTTAACATTGTGTAATAAGTGTAAAGGTTTTTGGAAAATAAAGATATATTTTTAGTTTTACAAGAGGTGTGAAAGTCAGGATGGGGAACGCATCTCTATCGGCTTCAGTACATTATTTTATGGTAAAAAGATGAAATGAGCAGTTGGCACCTTCGGATATCTACCAGTAACGGACATCTGCATATTTGTTGTGCGGACGTGTTACCGTACTGCTCCTCTGGACTGGGGTCCTCCAAAGAAACTACATCTCCAATCATGCCAGTCCGATTCGGCAGCAATGCAGCATGATGCTTACTACTTAAGTCTTATCAGCGTATCTACAATAAAAAGGTGTTCATACCTTTTTATAGTTAACTTTACTTTTTATACTTTATTACTTAAACTTTTTATAGTTGTGTTAAAGTAGAAATACGAAAATATTGACAAATTTCCAATAGAAGATGCTAATGCCTGTTGCGAAATAATACATGCAGCCCTGAAATAGGCGTGAAACCCTCCTACGCGGGCCTTTCAAAAATCGCGACACTTGATCGTAAGTTTCATATTGCGTTCGGTCGCGCGCCTTTCGCCTCATGCCGTAAAAACGACTTCCATTCAATCGATACGTGTTTTTTTTAATATAAAATTGTGGTTGTGAACAAATATGGTTCGTGAAATTGGTGCTTTGTTATGTTGCCTCTGCGTTTTCGGTATATCCCTCAGTGATAGCGCCATATCGGAAAACGTAAGTAGCGTACTTTTACTTCTATTTTATTATAAGTTAAAATAAGTTTTATGAAATATTATTAAATTTACTTACTCATTTAATCACTTATTTATCTAAACCTTTTTAAATAATCAACATGTACCCGCTTGTCTTGATAAATTAAACTATTTTTTCAGTAAATTAATAAAAAAAGTGAATGAAAGGGTAATATCATAAAAATTAAAATAAAACAATGTAGATTATCCCTAAAATTTATTAAATTAATAATTTGCGTATATAAATATGGTAAAGTTTGATGAACACTAATGAACGATTAAACTTAAAAAGTAAGGCTGTAGTATGTAAAAAAATGTGGCTTTATTAATGCCTAAATAAAGGTAAAATAATATTTAAAAAATAAACAACAATTTTTTTGTGAATAAGCTTTTTGAAAGGAAACCGACCCTTCAAAACGTTAGGCTTTGTTATACAGTTTATTTCAATACAGGAACAGAGGCAAGTTACAGCTGTGTCCGGGCGGGATTACCGGAGAGGTACCACGTTCACATGTCGCTTATCGTGCTGTTGTTCATGCGGATATTTATGTGCATCGATAGTCGGCAGTCACCTCAATCATTTGCTCTATGCAACAATAAAGAAAATCAGAGCTCTGCCCCAAAAGAAATTTCAGCCCCATATGTGTGTGTGTATGTGTGCTCAAGTTTCTAGGTAACCTTGAAAGCGTGTGACTTGTCGCACTCGACGCAGCAGTGATATAATTGGGAGCGAACATTGTTACCCTGACATTGACCTGCGACAATAGACTCGCTAAATTACAAATAACATAACACCTCATTATAATCGTGTTATAATATCAAAAAGTCGTTAGATTATTGCAAGTGTTATAATATGAATGAGTAGTAGCATTTTAATGCTAGGCATACATGTGAAAAATGAGGTTTTTTTCTTAATTGGGCTCCGCTTTCAAACTAACTTAAGTCCCTAGTGATCGCTCGCCGATCGAAGTTTGAACCCAATTATAAAGTAATAATAAAATGTTAATTATTTAAGCAGCCCAATGTTTCAACAGCTTTGCAGCAACCACGGTTACGGGTGGACTGAGCTGACAGATGTCTTGTTGTCACAAAAAAATACGCGACAATTTACTCTTATTGAGTTGTTCCGATTAACGCAAAAAGTACTCATTATATCCTGCTATCTCGAGGTGTTATGTTTGGTTTTTAATTTGATTATGTTTATCACGGGGTCCCAAGCAGAGGGCCATCCCCAGCCATCCTTTCTACTCAAGTTTGGATATTATTAAATTTCAAACATATCAAGCTACCTGTAAGCAATATTTGCAATTGAAGTCACACTCACAGTTTAGTTCGCTTGGATCAGGCAGAGAATATGGGTCTTTTCATTAAGCAAGAAGACAAACGATTTTTCGGAGACTTTTGGTAGTTAGATGTGTTAACCATTTTCGCTGCTCCCCTACAATGAGCACCAGAAAGTCACAATGGACAATCCGCACGAAACGCGACCGCCTAGCTTTCACTAAGCGTTATCATGTGAAACTGCTACCTACTATGAATATAATAGACGACATAATGTATTGGGTGCTAAAATGTAAATGGCGTAAGGGTCAATCGTGTAATATATCGATGGGTGGCGTTAATTGAACAAGGCGCGGCGGCCGCGCATCTTAAAAGTCTACCAAAAGATCGCTCCGTGACCTTTGGTTGCTGTTCTTCGGAAACTTTTTGTAGGTAAAAAAAATACAACAGCATTTTGGACTTGCAATTTGAAATTGAATAACTTTTATGTGGCCATTACACTCATTATCCAATGGACCTCATTCAGGGGGATTTTTATCATCTGTAACATATTATATTCCGTTCTACTTTATACACGTTCATTATGTTCCATTAATAGTTAATTAATATTAATAAATAATTAAAATTTTCTAATGATATCAATTACTAGACAACGGATTTTTTTTATATGTGTTAATATTTCTATTTTATTTTTATATTTAATAATTTTGTTATAGAAATACATATATGATCAGCCATGACCTAGGCGGCATTCGAACCCGCGACTTCCGGCGTATCACGCGTATTTACCGCCACTGAGCCTACCGATTAACGTTTCCGTTCTATTGTCTTATATTGTCTTCTATTTTGTTCTTTTATGTTGTAAACTGTTATGTTATATTTTATTCTGTTTTATTATATAATTTTCTATACTAGTGCACAGAAATGAGGAATCTCTCGATGACCAACCATCCCTTAGGTACCTTTTGGATTGTTAATCAATATTTTTAAGATGCAATGCGACACCGACTATCGTGTTAGAAAAATATAAGAGTTGTTTCTAGCTGAGTTTTCGGGTATAGATGTCGTAGATCAGGTTATAGCTAATCAAATACTAACATTGTATTGTTGCATACGCCGGCGGTACCAGGCCTTGTTCTCCTCGCGACGAATTGCCGTACAATTGGATTAAAAAAATGGAACCGTGTACTATCCTACATGGTTGTTCCTTTTTCCTTAACAGGTCACTCTTCTTAAGCCGGAATTGCGGCGACACAGTAACAAATAAACTGTAGCTGCTATGGGGGAAATAAGGGCCGAAGAATGGACATACTCTGATACTCTACGCTAGGGTGTCCTGTCGCTAATAGATCCGCTTCCCCCTCCCCCCAATTACAGCGGCTAAAAGGTGTGGTAATTGTTTTTGGTCTTAGTGGCGCTCCTCGCGCCGAGATGGACGCAGCTCTCCGGTCCGACCAGGGTCGGTTGGATGGTGTATAAAAGTATGTGTGTGTGCGTGTGTGGGAGCCATGCGGGTAGTCCCCCTGAAGTGTGGACAACCGACACAGCCAAGTTAGCCAGGCTCACACTACATTCTTCGTTTTTGTCTGCGTTCTGTATTATTGGACACAACTATTAACTAATATGTAGTAATGGCTATGCGAATTCTCGGCCTTGGCATATTAAATATAACTCGTTTTTATGACACATTCAAACCCTCACAGGACGAATTGAAATACCTGTTTGTATGTTAATTTTTTCACCCTCACTTCAGTTGTATTGTTTAGACAAAACAGCGCTTAGGCGCTTTATTTAAGTAGTTCGTCTGTTCGAATGACCAGGGTTTGTTAAACTAGTCAATATAATACAATATTTAATATTGATTATTGGCTTTAAATGTACGTATTTCATTAGCACATTATATTATATTAGACATCGGCAGGACTCAGTGCTGACGGCGTTGCTGTAATTGCCACAACAGTTCATCGGACTAGCGAACACTTTTTGTCTTTTTTATTTAGAATAGATGGCAAAGGAGAGATCGGAGACTTATTACGACGTTGCCCTCTCCCACCCCC
This sequence comes from Eumaeus atala, assembly GCA_017140195.1. Lineage (NCBI taxonomy): Eukaryota > Metazoa > Arthropoda > Insecta > Lepidoptera > Lycaenidae > Eumaeus > Eumaeus atala. The sequence continues at coordinate 66,370 of JAFELO010001464.1, forward strand.
CTTAATGGGCCACCGGCTACTCACAAACCGCCGTGTCTTCTTGTCTATGGACTTATTGTCATATTACATTACACAAACTCTCTTATGCTATCTACACTACTAGATTTGCTACAAGTTCCGGTGTATTATAAAGTACTCTGTGGCCTGGAGCGAATCACACTGCGCGATTGCGCTGCGTGTAGGCTCTAGGCAGTGCAGCCGTAGCATACGACCCGCGCCCACGGCCAACAATCAGGCCGTAATACTGCAGAGCAAGGTAATGCGACAGAAGTACTAACGTTAATCACAAATTGTACCACTTAACACGAGCGCGGTGGATCACTTTTACATGCAACTGTTGCATTTTATGCAACTCTTTGTATCCACTATACAATGAAATAGAGTAGAGTCTATGAGGATAATTGGTAGGTACACTGTTACAGATGTTTCCTTTATGATATTATGTGGCATGTCTATAACGGTGCAAAAACTAATGCAAGGAAAAATAAATAAAAAAATAATTAAAATAAAATGATCATCACACCCCTGTGTGTGTGGCTCGCGGCACATTATAGTGCCGAATATCCACAAAAACCACCGCGAGTGCCACCAGTGCCGCCATCGGTGAGATTCCCCGGAACAACAAAACATCATGGCACCTCGACGGCTGGTCAGCCCCCTATGAAACCGACTCCACCTCCACAGATGGGGTTGTCCGCACTACCTGTAGTGTTTGTTGTCCTGACAACACCACCAACTTTGGGACAGTGCAATGGGGTGAGGTTCCCATTTCACTTTTTCCTGTTACTCTTTTGTCCCCTGTTCTTATAAGAGGGCTACTAAAAGCGATCCTCCACCCGCTGTTTAGCTCCCTCTTCTTATTAGAGGGGTGCAAAGAGCATGCCCCTCGGTACAATTGCCTTCACCTGAGTTCACTTCAGGGTACTTACCCCCACCGCCACGATAAGGCTTGGACCATTGTGGGGAAGTTTGTCAACTTGTTCTAGTCATGTCCGTACCTCTCTGATACACAATCCTCGGTGTGCGAGTCAGACTCGCTCTTGACCGACTTAAATAATAATCAGAAGAGCCGTGTTCACTACCAAATATGATTTAATCGCACACATTTAGCCCAAATGTCACGGCATCAGGACGTTACATAATTGTGCATTATCGTCATCACAAGGAGGGTTACATCAAGACGAGTGTTATTACACTGCCTCGCCTCCGATTTACAATTATATCAGAACGCCATCATATGTTATTACACTGCCTCGCCTCTGGTTACATCAAGACGAGTGTTATTACACTGCCTCGCCTCCGGTTTATAATTATATCAGAACGCCATCATATGTTAATTTAATTCGAATAATCCACTGTAATTTTTAATTGTGTAATTTATGAGGTCAGCAAGAACTTTTTCTGATTTTAACGTCATACTACGAGTATTAATCACTGCGTTAAGTAAATATTTAATAATAAAAGCAAGCGTTAGTAGTACCTGACGCATTGTAGCCCAATTGAGCGAGCAGAAGCGGAGAGCTACCATACCGACATAAACGTGATGGCTATGCTATCGCGTTTCGTAGGGTAAGGATCTCTTTTATTCATTAATTAGAGGAAGACACATTTACGGGCCTTCATTGTCCCTGGGTGGGCTCCACAGGATTTTTGGGCGGCTCAGGATGCAGGCGCCCCGACGGCTATTCAGCCCCCAAGGACCGACGTCTCCTCCACAGAAGGGTCGCCCCGCACCACAGGACAACCCCACCAATTTTGGGACAGTACAATGGGGTGAGATTCCTATCCTCGCCCCTCGCCCCTTGCGCAAAAGCGCCGCCTGTTGCTCTTATGTCCCCCCTCTTTTTATAAGACGGGTTCAAAGAGCTCCTCTTCCTCCTGCTCTTTAGTCCACTCCTCATATAAGAGGGGGCAAACATCAGGCCCTACGGTTCAATTGGCTTCGCCTGGGGTCACCCCAGGCTACTGCGCCCCTCCGCCAGTATCAGTACTCTACATTTTGTACTACAAATAATTTTCGATATTGTTTAATTACCGAAACCAAACACGTTTAAGGATTTGGTTTCGGAAATTAAACATAAACATACCGAGTCTCAAAGTAACGGATGTTTAAATTAAAAATGTCATTAGAACCAAACTCACCACTCACCGTCCCACACGCGCCATATTTGGGCCGACTGAGCGAGGCTGCGCCCACACTATGACTCAATATTCTAAGTTTAGCTGGTTGTTAAAACTTTAATATGCCTACATCAAGAAAAAATTAAGAATCACTAAAAAATATAGGTTTAAATTGTCAATTTAAGGGCTGACTGTATTCTATCTGGTGAGCAATATACGGATGTCCGTAAGTTCGTTTCTGTAAGAGGTAGTGCCATGCTGTTGTATTGGAGCCGAAATGGGCTGGCACGATCGGGGCGATCGGATCGGTAAAGTATCGCGTGCGGTTTGTGCGTAGCCGGTGGCTCATGAGAGGAAAGGAGAAAAGGCGGGCTACGTATCTGCATGACAATTATTCGGATGTCTGTGGGCATGGGTAGTCGTCACGAGCCTCCTCTTACTCGTAATATAATAATCTATAATGAGATGCCCAAATCAATTCGTCCATCGGGTACTCATCAACAGCACTAAACGCGACAACGTAGCTGTCAATGCGCAGGAGTCGCCTGTGAGCAAGGAGTACCACGGCTGTGGCGACAACGTAGCTGTCAATGCGCAGGAGTCGTCTCTGAGCAAGGAGTACCACGGCTGTGGCGACAACGTAGCTGTCAATGCGCAGGAGTCGCCTGTGAGCAAGGAGTACCACGGTTGTGGCGACAACGTAGCTGTCAATGCGCAGGAGCCGCCTGTGAGCAAGGAGTACCACGGTTGTGGCGATTCTTCTCGACTTCAGCGAAGCATCTATCTCATTTTAAACTTGAGCATATAGAGACAGAGCTAAGGGTTTAGTACAAATACGGAACTGGCTTTTTAAAACTAATGTGTAAATACGAATAAAGCCACACGTAACAACTAGGGGTGTATTTCAATACGCGAGCCGTGTGCCGTCTGCGTGACTACCTTTATTTGTCAATAAGATAATGTGAAACATAACCGCAGCAGATTATACAACGTCTCATTATTGTAATGGTAGACTAAGTGGTGAGAGTTATCCGCATCCTCATTTGTGGTGTCGTCAATGATGCTGTGGTAGCATGGATATAAGCATAACAGGCACTACAACTAGCAGGGGGCAGTGGCGTAACTATAAGGTGGTAAGCTGGCAAAATGCCAAGGGCTCACCTGGAAGGTGACGTGTACGTTCATTTGTTCAGCAGTTCATATTGAGAGGGAGAGACTCAGCCCATATAGCTTTGCCACTGGCCAAGGGTCAATCCTACACACAAATAGTTGGAAAATAGTAAGTATGAAGTCATTTAAACGCGTTTTTTATGAGTACCATGCTGTGCGGGTGCGCCCTCGCTCCTTCACCACATCCCCAATGGTACACCGGACTGTCCAAAACACTCCTAAACCCTTGTGCCCAACATACACTTAACTTAATGAACAGACTAATTTTAAGTTTACCACTAGAAGTTCGTGTTTAAATAAACTGCACCACTTTAACCTTTTGTTTACCTGTGTGTGTTTTGGGCTGGCTCCCCTTAGCCATTTCTTTTTTTGTTAATGCGGGAAAACGCATTTACGCACCTTCACTGTTCCTGGGTGGGGTCGGGTCTGACGGTGTGTGCGGCTCGCGGCACATCATAGTGCTGAATACTTATAAGAGGGGTACAAAGTGCAGCCCCTCCTTGATTCAATTCTCTTCACCTAAGGTTCAAAATCTTGCCTATAAACATTTACCCTTCGGACAAGGATAGGACTTATTCCAATCACAGTTAAAGTATAATATGTTTTACGTATATATAATCCTCGTGTAAACATACAGGGGACGCTACAGGCAAGAGCGCGAGAGCAGCGTCTCAGGTCTTTAGGAGCGAACAGACGCGTAACCTCCTCAAGATGTAGTGAACCCAAGAATATTATAGCTAGTTAGTATTTGATGTTAATGTTTATACCCACTGTTACACAGGTGTCTGTTACAAACAAATATTTTTTTTAAGAGTCTGCGAGTCCTCAGTCTGAAGTGTAATGTTTGATCGAAACCAAATTTGATACAAATACAGCTTGCTTAATTGATCTGAGAACGCTTACGTAAGCTGACACATTTCTCTACCAGTTCTGCGCGGAATACGTCGCTACTTAACCGCTTATGTAACGCATTTGCAATCGACCTATCGACTTAGCCTGTATTCGTGGTTTACAACGAGATTCAACGTTAGAATGTTAGCAAATTGATTCGTCATCATCAGTAGCAGCAGCTAGTACACGACCCCGGAGTTGGCCGCTCGGAGAGCGCCCGTGTCACACGGTAGTGCCATTAGTAAGAGGTAGTGACATGCTGCATAGCAGTAGAATTGGGCCGGCACGACCGGAAACACGTCTCGCTCCCATGATATGGGCGTAAAGTGACATATTCGGTGTGGCGTTTCGTACGATATGTGAGCAGCCGTTGGTCCATTGAGGTGCGGATAAATTGAGGGCAACGCATCGGCATTGTAATTATGCAGATGTTATGGGAGTTGGTAGCCGTAAAAAGACTCCGATTGCTAAAATAGTGCATCTAGCACCTCGACGACCTCCACAAGGTCATCAGCAAATTAATTGTATCATTCAAATTTACGTGACTATAACTCGTAACAAAACTACTTTCAGGTACGTTCAGTAGCTACTAGACTCTCCACTCTTAACTCCCACATAAATGCTTCTAATTGCCTCTAACTGTAATATAGCAAGTGAAACTCGTAATAAAACTACTTCCAGCTACGTTCAGTAGCTACTAGACTCTCCACTCTTAACTACCACATAAATGCTTCTAATTGCCTCTAACTGTAATATAGCAAGTGAAACTCGTAATAAAACTACTTCCAGCTACGTTCAGTAGCTACTAGGCTCTCCACTCTTAACTCCCACATAAATGCTTCTAATTGCCTCTAACTGTAATATAGCAAGTGAAATTTGTAGTTCTTTGCCAGTTATGTTCCTGATAGGCTCACGTGGACCTGAAAACGGACCGGTGGGCCTTAGACGTAGTGGGATGGGTTTGTCTTAGAAATCTGGGCTAAGTTAAGATTTAGATACATCTCTATGGAGAGAGTAATGAATGTGCAGGGGGCAAGGCTGGTATGTAAGGATTGTTATGAATGGCACTCCATTCACTCTGCCTACCCTATTAGGGAGCTGGTGCGGAATGTGTTGTTGGTGTTATGTTATATATAGTCTATATTATATATAGCCCTAAATATAATAACCCCTACATCCTATATCTTAATAGATAGCTAATTTAGAGTTTAGAGTTGTTACATTATAATTTATTTGAAGTAAAGGAGAAAAGAAAGTGCCTTCACTCCTGTTATCCCCGAAGAGGTAGGCAGAGGTGTGTTAGTACCACCACAACTCGTGAGTAGATATACTAACAGCGCCCCGCAGTTCCGCGTTACTCTGGTCCTTTTGTCCGTAGCGTTATGTACTACACAATATATGTTCTCTAGCAACGACTTGTTGAGTCGGTCATAATAATAATAAATACATATTTTCTTATTGAACACCTAGAATACAGACAGGTACAGAAAAATGTAAAACTAAATAGAAGTGAATGGACAATAGGCGGCCTTATCGCTTTAAAGCGATGTCTACCAGGCAACTAACTTTAGAAAGATGTGTTGCGTGGAGATAAGGGCGTGCATATCATGAACAAATTTTAATGTTTACAACTGACACATAGTAAATAATATATATAATTAAGTGAATACCTAATAATCCTACTGTGGACACATTTAGACCAGCGAGAGGGAAAAAAATGATATACAATAATCAATATTAAAATTAACTAAATTAATACAAATTTACGATGTAAGAAAATGCATAGTACGTAATTAAAATAAAGTAAATAGAAAAACACATAATTAACAACAGATGTATATTATGTACTGTAATTAGTTTATTCAGTATATAATGAAAAGAGAATATTGTTGTTGTAGAAGATTCTCTTTAGTACGTATTTTGAATATCACCAAGACTTAGCTTGCCTGATGTCGTTTGGCAAAGGATTCCACAGTTGGACGGCTATTGATGTGAAGCTTTTATTATAAAATTTTGTATTTTGGTGGGGTACATTTAATTTGGTAACGAAACGGCTGGTTCATAATTCCGTTGAGAAAGTAAGGAAGTGTTTCATGTATATTTTTCACGTATTGAGTAGTTCTGTGTAATTTAACTTTAATAGAACTAAATACACTTAAAAGCTCATGTTGTTTGTTCTAGAGATTTGCGCATTCAAACCAACTCTTCAGTTTTATTATATTAGTAGACATAGATTGTTTAAATTTCACTTTGCGTCAACTCCTCTCTCATT
>JAFELO010001465.1:4408-25059 GCA_017140195.1 Eumaeus atala
TGTAGCGTATATGACACGTTCGTAGATTTACCATAGCAGCGCCATCTATTGATTACATACTCAACCGAGTCGAAAGGTATCGACATCTATTAGAATCATTTGGAGTTAACAGATAATTGTGACTGTCAAATAATAACAGACAAATAATTAGCAATAAATTAAAATTGCGACTATAATTTGAGGTTTAAACTATCCTATCTCTCAAGTTGGATCAAAATGTGCGAAATTTATTATAATCGGTTAAGTGGTTTAGGAGTCCATTGAGGATATATATATATATATAATCATCCTTATAAAAAAACAAAATACGCAAAATCCGCCAGAGCATGTTGAATCTCATCCCTGTCGGAAGTTGGAACCTCAAGCAGGCGCAATGCCTCTCAAATCATCTCAACTTTGCAACTTTCTACACTCATCGGGGAAGGTTGCATTGCCGCACGTTACAGCGAATATATATATGAATACAGTACATGCAATGTTAAAGACAAAGAACTGAATGATAACAATTCGCCAGACGCATATTTACGCCTTCCACCTTCTGCCTCGATAGGTCAAAAAATGTACATCGCATACATTTAAAATTATATCGCATTACAATTAAAGAGCCCGCTATGGCTTAGGCTTTACCTGAACGTATTAATAAAATAACTTCTACGCAAAGATTCGATTCCACGGATTGGAATTGTTTGCGATATACTGGTGTACAAAATAAATATAGGGCTTTTCCCGCTTTGCCGGAGTTAAAGGTCAATGAGGAGGTACGTAGGCTTGAGGATGCGTCATACTCCTAATAAATGGTATCTAGTAGAGCGTAGTTTTGCAGCCCTATCAAACGCTTTTCTCGCACAAAATGAGTCCATTAATTTAGCATTACAGAATTTAGTAAATTGGTCTTCCCAGTCGGATATACAAGTTTTACCTACATCTATTTATAATATGTTGATTGAGTTGTTTGGCGAAGCTTACAGGAGCACATCTCAAGATATATTAAAAATTATATGTGACAAGAGAGAAGAGGTTTTAGAACATCGAAGACGTGAACTGCTAAAAGGGCTGAAAAGTAAATACTTTCGCGAAAATTTGGATAAAATACCACCCTCTGTAGATTACATATTTAACCCTCCTGTTTTATCTATCTATATTCAGAAAATAGTGGGAATAGACGCTTTGGAGAAACAAAGTAGTGTGGCGTATCCTTCTTGAGCGAAGTCACCTGAGCCTACGACGTCCTTTTGTAATAAGAGATTTCGAGGGCCCTCACAAAAACAAAACGAAAGGTAATTTAACTCCAAGAAAAATTTCTGGGAACAACTCATAAAAGTACGAAGGGGGAGGCAAGGCTAAACATAACAGGACTAATTTTAGGCGAAAACAAAATATTTCACCTGTTCTTTCACTAGTTCTTGGAGTCTGGCGACTGGATGGTAAAGTTGGACATAGGCCAGGCCTTTTTCTATTTAAGCATAAAACTGGAGCGCATGTGCTACTTAGGCATTGTTACGAGGGGCACTTGCTACAGATGAGGTGTCTGCTATTTGGTCCACCCGCAGCACAGACAATGTTCACGTCAACTACTGACTGGACAGCGGAAGTGCTCCGAGCTTGGGTTTTCGCCTTGTAGTGTATTTCGACGATTATCCACTAGCGAACCAATCCCAAGCAGTGCTCAAAAAGCAATTTCGTACTACGATCAAATTTTTGAACCAATTAAGATGGTATATCAACCACGAGAAATCTATTACTACACCGGCGAGGGAACTAGATTTCTTAGGCATGATATAGGACACCTGCCACAACATGAAATCCTTGCCGAAATACAAAATATGTAAAATCCGCCAGAGTATGTTAAATCTCCTCGCTGTCGGGTGTTGGAAGCTCAAGCAGGCGTAATACCTCTTAGGTCATCTCAACTTTGCAACTTTCATTACCCATCGGGGAAGGTTGCATTGCCGCACGTTACTGCGACACAGCAATATTCTATGCGAAGCTCCTCGTGTACAGCAGATGATCCAGATGCCACTGTGCAAGGAATTGAAATGGTAGTTAGAGAATATCTCGCAGAAAACTCTTACTCATGCGAAACGCCAATAACTCATTATTTCATCAAAGATGCCTCGGATGTGCAGTGGGGAGCAATAGTGAACAACGTAAAGATACAGGAATCTTGGCATGCTCATCAGAAGGGCTGGCACTGCACATTTAAAGGAAATGTAGGCTGTAACTTCGGCAATGTCTCGGGAATCCGAGCAACTGCGAAATTCACAAATAGTTATTCTACGCGACAACAAGAATGTGCTATCTTATATAAGAAACGAAGGAGGTACTCGACCCCAAAGTCTTTTAAAATTAACTAAGAAGTTATTGTCTCTGGTGGATCGCATTTATGTTGTATTGCACCCTCACTACCTTCCTGGACTTTACAACATGGAGGCCGATCAACTGTCTCGCAATCGCGACGGCTTCGAGTGGCTCCTAAAACGAGAGGCAACTCCAGATATATTTGCTCTTCTGGGCACCCCAGAGATCGATCTGTTTGCCTCTTAAAATGCACACGTCGCGAAAGATTGTGTGTCGCTCTACTTGTCCGACTTGGCATTACGATCTAGGTTGGATCCTACCTCCACCGGGATTGATACCTCCGCATAGGGTCGATTATCATACATTCCCAAGGGGAAGAAGCCCCTTTGGCGGCCCGACATCCTAAATCGAGCGCTAACACATCCTAGAAGAATCATTCGCTTGGAAGAAATGCTCATAGACACCAGACTAATCTGCCTTCATCTCGGGTCTGCAGTTTTCACTTGGCTAATCTTGAATGGGATTCCTTCACGGAAAGCTGGTCCCTACAAGAAAGAGAGCTTCTTCTGTCCTGTAGGAGAGCCTCTACTCTAAAGACTTATATTCCAATTTGGAATAAGTGATCTCTTTGGTGCATTAAGATCAGAATCAATTATCGCTTGCCACGGATGTGTAACGATGTGGCCAGATATTTGGCTTACTTACACTAAATTGAGAATCTTGCCTATCGAACCTTTTCAGTACATAAATCTGTTATTGCGTCTATTTGTGAAACTATATCTAATGTTAAATTTCATCTATCGTTATCACATCGTTATGTATATTTTGAAGGCAATACCCTTGGTTATGCCGACTTCGCCTAAAGTACCGATTTGGGATCCTAGGATAGTCATGAATTATCAAAATAAAACATTACTGTTAATATGAACAGCCTTTTTGAAATCTCAAGACACTGCCACAGTTCCATTACTAGCCTCCGGGCGTAGGCTGCATGATTTGACCTTACTTCATATAGACAGTGATCATTATGTAGATAACGGTAACTCAATAACTCAATAATCCTCTATTCGGGTCAAAAACAGACTCGATGTCTAATAGACAATCATGCTGGACCTTGCTAGGCTCGCCTCAACCAGATATAGATCCTGTATCTTGGATTAGAGCAATGGTTAAAAACCTTCGCCAATTCGTGCCCCCCCTAGACCAGCCACCCCTATTATGATTGGTTGCGATTTCTAGGTGTCGCTAATATACAAGGTTTACCTGGCAGTTGTAGATCAGCAGTATTGTCTCCGTATTGGCTAGAAAGTTATCCAATTAACATAATTTTGGCGAAAGCAAACTGGCAGTATGAAAGTACATTTAGGAAGTTCTTTTAAACCTCAGGCCAATCTTTAACTCTGATGATGCATGCATGAGGCGTTCGCTTCCAACCAAGTATGGGTGTATCGATCTTCATTTTATGTTCCCGAGTCTGGCTGGAAGAAACGTACTTGGCCACTGAGCCTGGTGTTATTAAGGGGTTTCATTTTCATCATCTTCTCAAGAAAAGACAAACCCCCGTACGTCTCCCATGATTCGCTCCGTATACCGAGAGGTGGGTAAGTGCCTTCTCAAGAATGTTATCTTGGTACAATTGTGCCCATGTTTTTATACCTTTTCCACAAAAATATGGCTCAGTCATTCCTTCATAGCCATCACCCCACAAAACATTAATGAAGTTGGAGGATACACACGTTGTACACTGTCGACTAATTAGCAACCTTCCTCTTAGAGCTTTGAGCAGAAATACGGGGCATCATGTTTGTTAAAATGTTGCTCAATTTAAAAAAAAATCTCATACGTAAAAGAAAATCTGCAACCTCCCTTTGCGTATGTACTGCTTCAGCAGTTGTTTTATTTTTGTCTCCCTATTCATCTGTAATTTAACGTCTAAGGAACGACCAGCCTCTTATACAAGTCCTTAGTCACCTCTCAAAATGGTCGATATGGTTCTAGACCATCTAAGAAGATTTTACCTCGGGAAATGATTCCTGACGTTAAATGTTTTGTTTTCGGGCCGGATTTCTTCGAATTCCTTCCCTTACCACCCCTTTAGTACGAATGTTACGTGGGCGGATAAACCTTTCTCCATCACAAACGAAGGCAGTGTCATTGTTCCTATTAATGCACAGTACACAGACATTTGACTAATACCACGTGTCTTTGCATTTGGCTCCTACTTTATGTGATGCAATCACAGTCATACTGGTCACTTTATCACCCCACTAAATTTGAATATCGTAAAACATTGTACAATGTAAAGTTTCGAAAAAGAGAAAACACGATGAAAAAATCGTATAAAAATGAACCGATTCCAAATACAAATGTAATATTTTATTTTATTTTTAATTATAATAGTATTTATGGACAGACTAAGTATATTTAATAATTAATATCACAATACATAGCGAACAAACAAGTGCATAATCAAAAGACACAATTACATAAATTCAATTATAATAACATAGAGCAAACAAGAAAATTGTATCATATAATCAGTCTCAGTTTACGTAGGTTCAGATGCCTATAATACACTATAGTGAAAAAAGTGTGACGATAATGTTACTAGGCATAATTATAAGAACGTTAGGTGGGTGCGAATGTTATGAAATGTGTTTTGAAGTACCACCGCTATTGAGCTTTGTAGTAGCAATTAGGTCCTGATAGGTATGTTCTTGGTGTTTGTAGATATTTATACCAAGTGACAAGTAAATTCTTTAAAATGATAATGTAAGCCAAATATGAACCTAAATGTTTTAGGGAATTCATATGAAAAATTAAAAATATTATGAAGTACTATTTATCTCTGTTTCTATAAGCACGCAATATCCGGATTTTTAATGCTTGAACAAACATATTTGAATAAATGCATGACAATCTTTTAGATGTAAACCGTTTGGATCATGTGCAAAATCATTTCAAAAGATCGTCATTTACCGAGATAAATTTAGTACTAAATGCGAAATAGTTAATGAAAAAAGTGATCAAATTAATTAACTTACGCCAGTGGCATCCTTCATTTTCAGTTCAGTAATTACAAGAACGTATATTTAAATCGTAGATTAAAATAGATAATTGCACAAACGTGTATCGGTAAGTCTGTACTGTACAAAACTGAACTTCCCTACAGTCCCTATGCAAAAAGTGACGTGAGACGGAAATGAAAATGTCCTGTACACTTTCTGGAAAAAAAAACTTTTACTATGTGAAACGAAAAAATGAGCGACATATTAAGAAAAAAATATTGAATTAACTCAATTTAAAAAGTTAATAGCATTACATATGAACAAGGCGCTACTCACGGCTGTTAAATTTGAATTGTCAACGCTGCGGTTGGTAACATTTATTGGGACATCTATGACGATTAGGTGACTTGTTATCAGATAGAGAATAATTGAAATCTATTATATAAATTGTTAACGCCCCGCAATTTCATTCGCGTGACCTAATTTCGTCAGTGCAGTACTTTCATATAAAAGAATTTCCAAAAATCCTCTCTTAGCACTCCTCTAATCTCTCCAAGTAGATATTATACCAAATCTCATCTCCTTGCGTTTAGTACTTTCGGCTATATATTGTCTGTCAGTCTGTAACGAAAGACTTTTACGTGTTTGTATAGATATGTATTTTATGTTATTGTTCTTACAGTTCACGTTATTCTCATGTTTTTTATTGGTGAATGTTATTCTATATGTATAAAATTTGTGTTATTTTCTTTGTGGAAAAAAAATCTGATTGATATAATTTTAAAGCTTCTGCAATGAACTAATAAACCATGGTGGACACGGGCATTACATTATGGTAAACAAAATGGTCGCTCCATGTGTAATAGTAATAATTAAATCTAATAACAAAAGTTTCCAATTTATATTGTTTTTATTTCTGTAATTCTTGCACAATTTTAAAAGCGTGTGTTTTCAGTTTAATCGGACACTTTGAACTTGGCATCGTTTAAACTTTTACGTTCACGAGGAAGTGGCGTGTGGATAATACACTGATCTTTAAATATTTAAAGGAAAATTGTGATATTAGATTAGAATACCTACGATTTAGCCTTCTTTTATGCTCTTAACCGCCTAATTATCTGTGAACTGTAACAGAAGTCTTCAAATAATAAGTTTTTCATATGTATTCCCTAAAACATTTAGGTTCATATTTCCTATTTCTAGTGTCCGTCTGACTATTGTTGCGATGTTCTTAAAGAATTGTTAAGTTTTCTTTTAATTACTTCGCTTCTACGTGCTAACTAGTTCTCCTGTTGGAAAACTGTAAAGCTTTAAATCTAATCAAGATACAAAATTAAAGATGTGCTTTGTTTAAGATAGTTTTATCTACAGACAGACTGCTATGTTTGGTGGCGAAATATAGTGTAAACTTTCTTTTCAACTGAATAAATAAATTAATAAAAACGGCTGGTGTAGTTTTAAAAAATATTGCGTTATTATAAAATAAAATCAGCCGTGTGCGATATGGATTCGCAAAACGGAGGTCCGAGAATTGTATAGCTTTAAATGTCTGTCTATCCGTCTCTCTGTCTGTACGCGTGTTAAGACCTTTTTTTCACGGGAACTCCTACAGAAGAAATTTACGCTAAATATAAGGTTCGCGACATCTTAAATCCCAGAAACGATACATTTCTAAATCAATGCATCCAAAATGTATAATGTGTATGTAGACCGCCAGTTTCGGATTTATTCCTAAATTTGTATTCAAGGCTAACCACACGAAAACTGAAAACGCAAGTAACGTAAGGGATCACATAGAAAACATGTGCATAAATTGTTGTATCTTTGAGCATTTACTTTGAAGTATCGTATATTTGAAACTTTGAAACGTTGCAGACCTAAATTTCTGGCGTAAATGTTAGTGTAATCATTCCAGGCGTTTCCGGGAAAAAGTTATTGATAAAGACAGACCGAAGGATCGATACTTTGACAAGTCCCCTCCGACAACTGATGTCAGATCGTGACGCAGCGACGCCCATCTCGGGCACACCTCGAGGGTGTGCTGAGCCGAGTCCACCGCTGCGTCACAATCGTGACAACGAGTCTTATTCATACACCGATACTCACCGAGGCAACCATGCCCGGTGCTCACCTGCGCCAAACGGAGGGTGAGGGGTTTGCGCCTACGGCGCATCCACAGCCCACGATACCGTACGGTACCCCCGAATCGACCTCACTGCGACTGCGACCTCGACGAACCTCTGCGCAGAGCGCAGATGGGCCTTATTTCTCGCAGTGATCTCTCTCTCTCCTCTCCAATCTGCAGAGTGGCCCCCAGTGGTGGCCCCCAGTAGTAGCCCCCTGCGGCCGGCCCCACGGAAGGGAAGAGCTTCGGTCTTGTCTAGTCTGAACCGAAGCCCTAGCCACTCTATGCGGCTGATCACGAGGTCAACGCCGACCTCGGCCAGCCGCGCCGCCCCCTTATAGTCTCGTCCCCGGGCATATACGAGGGTGTCATCCGCATACCAGGTGACACCTATCCCGGGGAGGAGACAACTTCGCAGGACCCAGTCGTAGTCGACGTTCCACAGGATCGCTTCAAGTACAGAACCCTGCGGGACGCCGCGCCCGACTCGCCGCCGCTCCACAGACCCCGACCGGTTCTTGAGAGCCACTCTGCGACCGAAGGATACGCCTCCAACAGCCTCACAAGATAGGGAGGCACCTTGAAGAATTTCAGTGTCCCCCGTATCACGCTGTGCGGGAGACTGATGAATGCGTTCGCGATGTCCAACGACACCGCGGCCACCACCTCCCTCCTGTATTCCGCCTCACCCGTCACTGCCCTCAGGCGCTTGAGCCGCTCTGCACACCGCAGTGAATGCGTCGCAGAGCCAACTAGCCGCCTCGTCCACCCATAATTCGGGGCTCCAACAGCCGCCGATGGCGGCCTCCTCCGCCAGCTCCCGGTTGAGCCCAGTGAGAGCCCAACGTGGAAACCGGCTATGCCCCCTAGGCGACGACGACGATGACGTCGCACGCACGGAAGCTGAAGACACATGGAACCGTATGTAGCGATGGTCCGAGAGTGTCCCCACCTCCGTCTCCACCTTCCACCCCTCCACTCTCCGTGCCATGGCAGGCGTGGCGAAAGTGACGTCCACCACGGAACCTCCCGACCATCGCACGCACATCTGAACAGTCCCTATATTGAGAAGGGACAGTCCGGCAGCTACCGCCCACTTTTCCACCAGCCTCCCTTTTGGATTCGTAACCGGGTTACCCCAAGCCGTGGACTTGATATTGAGATCCCCAGCCACGAACACCTGGAGGAAGGCTAGCTGCCCTAGCAACGGCCCCAGAACTTCGAAAAACCATTATAGGGCCGCCAGATTGCGGATCGGTGAGAAGTATTCCCTTACGAACGCCACTTCTCCCCGAACCGCTGCCACGTACCCGCGGCCCCTCGCTTTGACAACGAGGGAGGGGGTGGGCTCCCGGCCGCATCACGATCGCCACCGAGCCATCGGTGTCCCCAGCCCAGCTTGGACTGGAGGGTACGGCGTACCCTCCAATCCAAGCCACTCCGCCATGGACTGTAGAAATAGGTCCTGAGCCCTGGCGGAGTGGTTGACGTTCGCCTAGAGAACGCTAATATAGCGAGGCATTTTAGGCCATATCTACGTCCAACCCCAAGCGGTTCCCCCTCTGAGAGGGAGAGGGAACTTTTCCCACGCTGGACGGGGGGCTTACATGACATGCCCCCCCATCATGTGGCCCGCCGGTCTGCCGGCTTTCGCGCACACTGCGCAACGAGCGGTGGCGGAACAACCACCTGCTTTGTGGCCAGGCTGACCGCAGCGGTAGTACAAATTGCTGCCACCAGGGCACGTCCTGGACACGTGCCCCATCCCCAGGCAACGGTATCAGTGTTCGAGGCACGCCTGCAGGAAGTGTACGTTGACGCGGCACCACCCCACCATTATGCTCCCAGCATCGAGCAGCTTCTTAGCCGCTGTCGCCGGGAGTTCGATGTGAGCCGAGCCCGAGCCGAACTGCCCCGTGCGATTTTTGCGCACAGAGACCTGGCTCGGGTGGCAGCCCCCCCTCCTATACCACCGCAGTTGCAAGACGCTCTGCGGTGACCGAGAGTCTAAGGTCCGCCTTTCTCTCGGGTCTGGTTACTTCCGCCTCCTCCTTGAGCACCTCCTGCAGGCGAGCGGCGAGATTGTTCGCTTTCTCGCCGCTCGTGGGGCCGGGCAGCTCTGTAAGTTACGCCCCGGTCCCCGATTGGCGAAACCGGAGCGGACCGATTCCCAGCTCCTTTACGTTCACCGCCCCTTCCGCTTTCAAAAGTGCCGAAGTGTTCGATGTCCCCTTGGTCACCGCCTCCGGCCGTAATTTAACCATCACGGCCGAGGAGCGGGGGAGCGACAACTTCGGCTTCGCAACCTCCTTCTTCTTCGCCGGCGGTGCAGAAGCCGCCCCTCTTTTGGGGCTTGCTCTTCAGCCCCCCGTATGTAACAACCTAATGTAATAACTTATAAGTTCCACATATTTCAGGAATCATTTATTCATGGGTTTGTCCTCATAGCTTCTACATTATTACATTTCAAATAAACACTCGATATATATATCATCTTCGCTCCCCCGTGATGCTCTGATGGCGTTCTAACATCAGACGCAAATATATTTCAATTTATGTTCCAACGATGTCATAGGATTACACGTTGACTCAAATCTACTTCTTTTTGTACACTTATGTTTTTAAAGCTAAGCTTATTATGCAAACCTTTGATTCATTTAGCGATTACAAACTGCATTTCTTTCATTTGATACTCTGTACTCACCTATAATATTTTATCACTTGATGAATAAAAATTGTGTTTATAGAATTTTGACTATTTATCGAATACGATTCATTTATCGATTACATTTACGACGGTCTTCTAGGTTCGATTCTTGATGATGAGAAATCGAAAGCGGCCGTTAATGTAAAGATCATACTTGAAAAATAGTGGAAACAATATACCTTTTGTTATTTCTGATTTTATTCCCCAAGTGATATGATGAGTTTCCTTTCATCCAGAATTAACGACATGGTGTGTATTGTTAAAAAATTGAACTAAGACTATATATATTTATCAACTATATAATATCTTAGTTTAATTTTCTCTTCCTTTGTTTATCGTAGTATGTTGTTTAGATAAGTAACGATTTTGTTTGAAACAAGAATGTTATTTTTTCTCAAAACACTAGTAGTACGCCCCGCGATTTCATCCATGCACTCCATTGGTCATAGCATGATGGAAGTGGAGGTTTCCATAACCAAACGATTATGAACAGGAGCTACCCAGGAGTGTTACTCTGATCAGGTTGTCTTACCACCACTGAACATAGTACGTAAGTTAAGGGTAAGGTAATCTAATAAAATTTGCAATTTTCATCTTAATCCATTCTAGTTCTGGCGCGATTTTGTAACGGATTTCCATCCATCCAAATACCCAAACTTTGGGAATATTAACGCTAGCTGTTGGAACTTCGTCAGCATGGTCTACAGACACAACCACGCACAAAAGCTACATTATGTGTTATTTTGTAAATAAGCCAAGCCAGCCGTCAACATTGCCAAGTTTCATCGCCAATTCAGTGGAATTTCGCCAGCACGGCCGGGGAGGTACCTCTCGCTCATATAATACCGCCGTAAGTTGACATCTTCAGCGTCAGGTTTCATACGGTTTGTGAGTAGCCGGTAGCCCATTGGATGGGGGGGGGGGAGAAGGACAACGCATCGGCATAGTAATTATGTGGATGTTCACGGCGTGTATGCGGCGGCTTGAGTAACAAATATCTATACATATATCCTAAGATTCGTGTAAATTATATACATACGAAACTTTGGATTGATGGATGATGTTGTGTTAATGCTGTATAGCATCTAAATTGGACAGGCACGGCCGGAAGGGTAATTTATCTCTCAGCGTCGCCGTGAAGTGTTGGCTTATAGTTCCCCGCTTGATAATTTCTTTTGTCGATTATGATGGCCGGATGCTTCCGGATGGTTGGAATAAGGCTGCGTCTGCTCATTTGTCCCATATGACTCACATAAGGTGTGGGTGAGTTTTTTGATCTCATACCTTATGAACTCGTCAAAAGAAATCTACCAATAATTATAATGATATTCTTTGCCATAATTATAATAACCGGTGAAGCTGTATTGGACACTTCCGTCGGCATAGTGCAGTCAAAAAAGATACAATGAAAGCTGCAAATCCCTAATGATATATAGATAGTAAAAAATCTTAATTCTCCCCTTTCGAAATTGTATATAACAACTACAACACATATTCACGCCAGTTACCTAATGAGGAGGCAGAGAGAACGGAGAACCACATATCACAATCCTTACATATCTGCCTAGCCTTTTCCACATTAATACTCTACTCATATTAATACGCCAGATGCGAAGACATTAGCCCACCATGGTTCAAGCAGAGGGGACTGAAGAGCCGGAGGAGGAGGCGTTTCTGCGCACGGGGCAAGGGTACCTAACACCCTTGGTCCCAAAGTTGGTAGGTTGTCATGTGGTGAGGAACAAATATTCTGTGGGGGTGCTGCCGGTCCATTAGGGATTGACCAGCCGTCCAATGGCCCTGATGACACACATTTTGTAATTTTGAAATTGTATGTGCTAAGTTACATTTACTACTAAATTGTGTATTTCGATATTCAGTAGTGAGCTGAGCTAGAACAAGGAAGCAAGAGCCGATACCGCTTACAGAATACCTCCGCCGATCTAATGCCGATTAATCCTCGCACTGGTATTGTATATGCATAGCTCAAGCTTAGATTGTAGTGAATATACAGTTACTGCGCTGGGAAACAATTACATATTCATAGATCGGCGATAATTGTAGCCTGCAATGCGGGGTGCATCCGAACCGGATTGGCACTAACGTAGAGGTACCTCTCTCGCATGACATCGCCTTAAAATTAATAACTACGCTATCGTGTTTCGGGTACAGCTTTTCTATAGTACAGGGGGGCTAACGTGAATTCGGTGCATATTATTATTAATATTATTATTGCGCCCTCCGTTCCACCTCACCTCCAATGTACCACCGGCTACTCACAAGCCACACGAAGCATGTCAGCTTAGCTGTCACTTTACGCTGGTATCATACGAGCGAGTGGTCGGTCGGGCCGGCCCAATTCCTTCTACTAAAATCTTGACGAATTACGATTTACAGAGATACGGTGAACGCGGGTATCTCATGTGCGTGTATTTTAATTCTGCGGAGGGTAATGGCGGCCCCTATACTATATGAACTGCTGCATTGCTTTGAGCCTGGTAAATGTAACAGAGCTACATAGAGATGATGGAAGACACAGCTTCTTATTTGTGGATGTGAAAGTTAATATAATAGTGGCAAAACATTTATTATAGCGACATATATCAAATAAACATAATTCTGTCTGAACAGCAGACAGAATTATGTTTATTTGTTTGTCTCGATGTGGTCATTGGCCACTTTAAACATTCTTTTAAAAATGTTACGTTTTAGACAAAAAAGAGTAAAAAAGAAAGTATAGCAACGCAAAAAATAATAATATAGGTGAACAGCTAGTTTTACTGTTTTTTAGTTGGTGTCGAAAATCCAGAAAAAACTAAGAAGCATTATATGTTGAGATGAAGGATCGTTCTAAAGCGGTCCCCAAGTTAAAGCCACTTTAACTTTCCACCCGCCACTTTAACCGAACCTTCCACTTTCCAGCGCTCACCGGAGGCAATGGATAAAATAGTTATTAAATCGAACAGCGGATCAATGAAGTTTAGTATATTTTTTCCCTAAATTTGAGATGTAACGTGTTTCGTTAAATTTGAGATGTAACGTTAACGAATCAGTTCAAAATTGTCACGCTGTACGAATGAATTTAAAGTTTTTTCAAAATTTGTTTTTATGAGAAATTAATGAAGAGGCGTCCATCTACTTTCATATAAAGCATAATAGTATTTATTGTACAAAACCACCCGCCGCCCCATCACGTGAGCTCAGAAGCCTCAGGACAACCTTGTGCGGAGCCCATTGAAGTAAAGGCGCTGCTCTTTAACGACAAAGGGATGCTTTTGCGCATGGAACTAGAGGCGAGGGTGAGGGCCTCACATCATTACACTGTCAGCTTTGTTCTGTGAGGTGGGACAAGACTACATGACTAGCTAAAAGATGCAACAAGGGCATTGCATCTTTCAGGTCACCACAACTACCCAGGACTGACGGTGCACAAACCGGAGTAACAAATCTGCGACCATGTGTCACCTTGTCCACAACCTCTACTATAGTACCTGTTAGTTGAAGCCCGACGAGGTTCGCAAACTACATGAGTTTTCTGGAAGTTATTCCGCAATTTGTTGTATAAAATCGGGAAAACAAACCTTATTTCGTAAAAACGCTAACACATCTTGCTGAGATAGATCTAGATCACGCTGGGATGCTTTCTTGTCTCTTTGTTATCTTTTAGGAATGGTAATGTGGGGTGTGGTGGCGTATGGTGGTACCACAGTTTTTGGGATTGTAATTGAGTCTACGAAGCTGTCCTGTGGCTATGTGTGTGTAGCTGTGTGTTTGTATGTGTGTGTGTAGCTGCGTGTGTGTATGTGTGTGTGTCATCATGGTTGCAGTTGTTTCTTACTTATCTACTGCTTTCCCGGCAAAATGTTGTTAAGATTCATATAACAATCCCGACTGCTTTAAGTATATACATTTTTTATATCATTGAAGGACATACGAGCAGTCTGGAACTTCTGAGTCTGAGTCTTCTAATAACTAACGACGTCAATGAAAATCCGCACAATTGCTATGCAAATCCACCGTACGCCTTTCCTCTTAATTTTCAATGGGCCGTCGTTTATTCACAACGCGCACAAACGCGACAATGTAGTTGTCACTTCACGGTGGTTTCATGTGAGCGAAAGGTACCGCCCCGGTCGTGCTATCCCAATTCGTGTATAATGAAGCAAGGCAGTGGGACCTCATACTTATATTGAATTGAATTATCAAGATGAATCTAATGGAACTTGAAACGTTAAAATACGACCCACCGATGAGTGAAATCTACGTTGTACGAGTGAAATCTACTCTACACTACTACTCACCAATATATGTACAAAAACATTATCCTCCCTGTTACACTGTGGGCCCCGTGGATTTCCTTATAACAAATGGCTAGAGACCACTCAAAGTTTCCCATCGCGACAAAATATTAAGAAGATGTTGACATATTTTCCACTAGCAAAACTGATAGCCATTTTTGGGGCCAGTTGATAGGATTCTTTAATGTTGCGTCGCTATGCTGCTCCTTTCAATTACTTATATTAACAATTACAAAAAATTACAAGTTAAAAACAATTATTTACAATTTCATTTCACATGTTAGATTTGAAACCCGAAAAGGATATCACATTTTTTTTTACAAAAACAAGTGTCACACCAATCCAAACAGTGATTTTATCACGTGCTGCTTAACGCATTTTATCGGCTACGAACAACTCATTAACACGTCAAGTGATTCACTAAACATATTATTATCAAAGGCAAATTCAATTTCATCTTTACAAAAAGACTATTATCAAGGCATACTGGGGTATTATTAATTTGCTTTATCTTCTCACCGCGGCACCGTAGGTAGGTAGGTAATTCACTGGCAAACAACAACAGCCCGGATAGCTTAATAGTGTGCAATATCAGACGAAACCTTCAATTTTTCTCGCATCAGGTAACTGATATTTCAGAAATTAATACCGTCCGTTTCGCATTATAAAGGAAGGATCTTGAAGTCTCCTCTGAATTTCAGGTCGACCGATCACCAAGTGGGAAGACGATCTCCGTACAGTAGCTGGTCAGGGATGGATGCGAGTAGCAGGAGATCGGTCGTCTTGGCGTTTATTGGAAGAGGTCCATGTCCAGCAGTGGACCGATAAGGGCTGATTATGATAATGATGATGAATAAAACATAACATACAAGACGCAAATGTGGAGTGTGGAATGTGTAACAGGTGAAGACCACGTGTTGACCGAAGATGGTGTCAAAAGTATTCGCAACCGGCGTGTAAGTAAGAAAGTAATAGAACAGGTGAAAGGAAGCTAAATCTGAGAAGATCGTGACATGTGATACTCAGTTTTTTTCTGCCTGCCTTTGCCGTGAAGATGTGTTACTGATGTGGAATGGCACAAGTTACTTTTCTCGTTCTTTTCTCAGTGCATTCTAACTGCCTGCATTTCTAGCCTCTGTCAATGAGAGACTGTCCACTTTTTTATATGGTTGAACATGTCTGACTGCTCGTTTAACCCCTTATAACAATACAAAAGGGGAGGGAAGATAATCTTATCTTGTGACATCCGGAATTCATAGACAAGCATTACGATTGTAAATGTGATTAACAAAACGGAACAGCGTAGCCGCTTTCTAATTCAATGATAGAGTTACTTCTCCCAATGGTACTGCCACTTAAAATAAGAAGACGAGTGTGTTATAATATTTTATTTTAATGCGTGAATAAAGTGCGCGAGTGTTTGTAAGTGTGCTGTTTCAAATGATTACGACGCTCGTTAAAGCCCCCACTCCCGACTCACAGTCTGGTGTCACCGTGGCACTAATATTTTAACATTACATTCAAAGTGTTTAACCTGTTAAGTTTTAAAAGAACCATTGCGTTGAGGAGAAATGGCGCTATAAAAATTATGTTATGAGTCGTTGCCTATAAATTACAGGTTTAGTAATTTTATAATTTCTAAGGCTTCATTGCAGTTTCGCCCCCGTCATCAGAAGGGTGTGTATCTTTTGCTCAAGTGGCATATGTACATAAGGTATATAATTTTCTCGGCATCATAGTTATGAATCTCTATTGATTGTCTCCTGGATACAGGTTATGAGAAGGGTCTAACGATTGTACCAACTAATATGGATTATATTATAGCCTGTTATGAAGACAATGATGTCGCACGCTTTTCCGGCACGCACATTTAAATGGCTTTAGTCGTTAAAATGTGTGTTTGCTATGTAAACTTAAATACTTTTTACTTAGCTTCACAAATTATGACATGGAAAAAAAATTCAAAATCGGATCCATTATCCAAATAATAGTTGTGAGATGCTACGTAAAATCACCAAGTTACTTTAATTAGTATTTATGGAAGCTCAAGTGCTTCCGAAAAAAAAGTGTAACAACTACGTTTTGAAACTTAAATATTTTATAAAAAAGTATATCTGTCACCTTTGACTTTAAGGCTTAATGTGTTGAAGTAATGTCAGTCTTTTTCCTTTTGGCGATGGCGAGGATGGATATAATTGCGATAGCTGACGCTATCTGCCATCGCCAAACTATAATTCAAGAGTTTTTTTTCTCTTCAGCCGGGAACCTATACATTTGTGACACAATGCACGAGTTAACATTTAATTAAAAGGGCGAGTTCTTGATTTCTTACCGATGCCATATTTCATTAAATGTTAAAATGTCTTAAGTCTCTTATGAGTTCATTATAATAGTAGCAAT
Source organism: Eumaeus atala (assembly GCA_017140195.1). Classification (NCBI taxonomy): domain Eukaryota; kingdom Metazoa; phylum Arthropoda; class Insecta; order Lepidoptera; family Lycaenidae; genus Eumaeus; species Eumaeus atala. Next base: position 21,245 of record JAFELO010001465.1, read on the forward strand.
AACGTGATATAGTATATGGCTGTTAATTTGATAGACCGCATCAATAATGATTTAGTTTCAATAGTATATGCTATGTGTGAAAGTCTGATGTTAGATTCTATTTAATTGTAGCTAGTATATATATATTGCCTGATTTTAGTTGGCTCATGTAGCCAGGAAAATGTTAACCTTACTGGTTGTGTGTTCCTTTTCAGAGCTCTAATCCTTTTAACTTTTTTAAACTATTATTTTTCTTTTTATTAAACACTATATTATTCAAATATGTGGAATGCGAGGAATAAAGGACAATCAAAACAATGAAAGAAAACAAACAATAATTATATATATAAAGGACCATCCAAGTTCCAGCTGGGAGTCTACCAGATAAAACTTCATACCCTCACCTTTTTACTAACCCATAACAAAAACTCCATTGTTGTTCTTGTAGTATTTTAATTCCGTCCTGGATTGTGAATGTGGACAGACCAATTGAAATAAATGTATCTAAAACTCTTAACTTAACCCATAATCATTTTACCCCTAATAGTCCTTTTACTTTAATGTAAATTGTAACAAAAGGTATATGGAACAAACATAACTTATTAAAACTTAACAGTTATTATTATTAACAAAAGGTAGGTCAGTAGTCAACCTTACAATAAAGTAGCCCTTTGAGAATATACATATTTTTTTTTATTGTATAAGGGGGAAGACGAGCAGTCGGCGCCAATTGACATAAAGTGCTATGCAGACAAGTTGCCCTCTTTCTCTATTTCCCTCCATTGGCCACCAGATATAACCAGACATGCCTGCCTAGTTCTGCTGCAAGGCAGTATGTTAGTTCTTAGTAAAGTATTACAATTTGTTGAGTCGGATGTAAAATAGGCATATTTAAAGTTATCTTGGGTAAGTAATTCATTCTCAATTCTATAAATATTAGAAATATTGTAAACAGTAACTGTCTACATGTTTTCTAGCAGTCAAAAGGGGAAGACGAATTCCCTCAGGTGTGATGCTACAATTTAGACTGTGCCGGTTCGTTACCAGAGTAATGTTGGTCAGAGAATACAAAACATTTTAGACTGTACTTTGACGATTGACTTGTAAAAATTTAGCGTTAGAATTATGATCTTCTTTTGTGTATTGTCCACGTTGTATTACACATTCTGATTTATCAAAAATTTCATGTGGATCCGAAACGTTTTTAAACTTTGTATCACCTATCTCTATTTGGGGTAAGATTCTAACAGTTAAATATTATTTCAAACCAATCCAGTAGTTTCGGAACATATGCAATGTAAACCACATGCACTTTCGTATTTTCTTCATAATTGTAGCATAGAAATGAAAGAAAAAAAAATGTTAAAACCATTTTCTCAATCGCTTATTATTTCAACAAATTAATGCTATATCGAAAGCTTTTTATAACATTTATTCTCTCAGATGGAGCTTAAACAAACGCAGAATATGACAGTCAAACATGTTTGATTGTGTAGAGGAGTACCTCTACAAATCCATAATGTGGCCAAAATCTCGTGTTTCGTGGGACCGTTCCGTCCCAGACAGCAGCCGCGGATCGGCGCCGAGAAGGTAAAGAGCCAAATCTGCTCTAATCGCGGGCGGGAGTGCAGTGAAAGCGCTATGCACACCTCTTGCCACCTCCATAATTGAAATCAGGTGTCAGGTTGGGAACCTGATTCCATTGCACATTTTCGAAGTCAGTGAAGGCTGTGGTCCTCGGAGGTCGATTGTTAGGGACAGCCCTGTCTGCGAAGTGCCCAGTCACTATCAGGGGCATCCTGACAAAGGCGGCTGATGGTACCCGCGGTAGTTTTAGCGAGTAGCTGGCCCCTTCTAAGGATGGAATCTGGCTTACGGCACACCACACTGGACTGAATCCAGATCAGGCAGCGCAAACAGAACTACAAAAAAAGAAAGACTATTTTATAGTATATGACAATAAACGAGCAGTCGGAGCCTTTCCTGACTACCGACTCTATTTATAGCGTCTGGATTATATTAAGTGTTGTTTATTATTTAAAGATTTTCCTTTCAGGTAACATCTCGAATATATGAAGAATTTTAGATTTTTTTGTTTAAAAATACGATCAAGCAATTACCTCTATCTTAAACCGTTGATTAAAAATATTGAGACAATGGCAACGTCCATTAAACGTTCAATTTCGCACCGAGGCTATAAGATTTTTCAAATAACTAAGTAATAACTGACAGGGAGTTAGGCCGCCTTCACACTTTACCCGGCACTTCACAAGTAGATTGGAACTTTAAGAGCTCAATTTCAGACTCAATAAATCTAGACAGGGGTTTATCGCTTGAGATTTCATAAATTTTTCATTCTTACAGTTTCTTAATGAAATATTTAAATTTCCTATTGATGCCATCGATATTATAATAATTTACTAACAAACCACTTGAATTATCGCAGTAGAGGTAGTAATGACTATCTCGACTGATGGCTTTGCTCCTTTGCAATCCAATAAGTTTGGAACAAACATGGAGGTAGGTACTTCTCACGCACATGATATCTCCTTAAAAGTGATGGCTTAGACGTTTCATGTGGTTTATGAGTAGACGGTGGCCCATCTCTCGGTGGTCTCGTCTGCGAGACGAAGAAGGACACCCGATCTGTGTAAACGTATTTATGGTGATATTAATGGACGCATGGCTAAAAAAATAATTTGCCTACTTGCTAAAAAAATAGATTTAACCATGGTATTTTGACATTTTGTGTCGATTCTTTTCTTATATGACGTTAGTCTGGTTTCCTAGGGAAGTGTATTAGACACTTCTTTTTTGTACTTTCTGAAGTATGAAAGTGAAAAGTAGTTTACAACCTTTGAATGATTCCTACTAAAGCATGGAACCGACACGATAAACTTTTTACGGCAACAACGCGTTTAGTCATTCACCTGCTGTCGTCCGCTCACCAAAATTCTGTCAAAAACACCGTCTTGCGTGTTCGAAACGATAGTCGTAGTGTTCGTAAACACGTTCTTAATCAAAGCCAATAAATACCTCGTTTCCTACATAATTTCTACATTGTGTTCTATCATAGATAATGAAAGTTATCCACACAGTCAGGACACGTAGGTACTATTGATTTATGAACTAAATTACTACCTGTCCGTGGCGGGAATAAAAACATTTACTTATTGATTTTACAAAACATTTACTAGGACGCCAATTTTCCGCTTGCACTGACACTCAAGTGCTCAATAATGAAGCTAATAGGAACTGCCACTGACAAGAAAGAATTTTGTAAAGTCAGTATGTAAAGTAAGACGGAGAGTAGGATGGCCTCTTACCCAGTGGACTAACGACATGGTTAAGGTCGTGCGGTGAGCCGCTGGTGGCAAGCGGCCCGTGACCTATGTCGCTCTATGGTGGAGGCCTATGTCCAGCAGTGGACGTCGTCCGGCTGAGGATGATGATGATGATGATGATAATGATAATGATAATGATGCTGTGGCCATTTGTTCTATAAAATTCTATAAAAGGATTAAACAGGGGGAAAACATTTGGGGGAGGGTAAAAGACTATAACAAGTTAAGTAAATTTATATTTTTTTACTTAGATACATTTACTCAATCGTTGTCACTCCACATTTACAATCTTGAAAAAACCTATATATAGAACAATGGTCACGAATACAGTTTTTAATTAGGGTTAGTAAGAAGTGAAGGTATGAAGTCTTATCTGGGTAGTTGTCCGACACTCCCGGCTACATATTGCATTGGATGGTCCTTTTTATATATATACTTATATATATATATATATATATATATATATATATATACATGCTTATAAAAAAACAA